>JAOEHT020512245.1:0-25820 GCA_025448195.2 Parazoanthus atlanticus | reverse complement strand
GGTCATGATCAGATAGCGGTCGCGAATTTGCATATGTAGCGTCTTTGTTTATTTCATTTTATTTTAAAATCTGTAGCCAAGCGCTTCAAAAACTCACCTCAGTATTGACCATAAAACGTTTTACTTCTGTATGTATACATCTGCACAATAAACTAGATGAATTTTAACATAAAACTCTTAAAACATCTAGTGTCGTGGTGAAAATGCTGTTGATTCATTTCTTATTTTCAGATCAAACGGACCGCCACGACTTGACGACCAAAATTATTGACCGTAAATAAACTCTTCACTGCTTGAGGTTGAACAGCTTCAAGTAAGGCATTTGCTATTCATTTCTTTTGATTTTCAGAGTTTTGAACAATCGAAAAGATCAACAATTACATGCAAATATCCCTTTACTTTAAAAATTTGCAACTGGGATGATCCGTAAACTTTAATAAGTTTTAAAGCGAACAGAAAACACATATAATTCGTCCTGCTGGAGGACGACATAACATAGAACACGATTGTTGTCATGTTTTGAATAAACCATACTGCAAAACCAAATGAAACAAAGAACGTCGAATCATTCTTCAAACACAACAGCAAATCGTTCAAAACTTCAAACACTGCGGCGAAACGTTAAAACAATACAGTGTGGTGCTTTCGTTCCATGCAGAACAACTTCAACTTTAACACCGAAATTGTGAAAGTTGTCATGACTGTTACTTAAAAAAAAGTTGTGATTTCACGTTGGTATGGACTGAATATTTTTATGATCTTAAAATGTCTCTTGTGTATACAACGTACAAACTTTCCATTGCCTTAACATCCCTCAAGTCAGTGTCGAGTCAACGTGTATCGAGTCAATCGAGGCATTCTCTGTGGCTATTGTATTCCTCATCTCATTAAAATTTGCCTCGGGGGAATCCCGTTGCCTTGAAGACTCGATCCCTCGAGGCACGTAACGTTACCTCTGGACGGTACTGTATATACACTTCTACAATGCCAATTATACAAAATACTTACAGATTGTTAATAGCTATAGTCAGCTAACTGAACAACTACAAACCTCTTGTGTTACTTAGTAGTCAGACTGCACAAAATGTGGGTTTCTGTCAGATAGTTTTCTCGATCTTGTCTTGATCCACATATATTTCGCTTTCAGTTTTGGTATTGAAATGTCACAAAGGACGCGTCAGCGGAGATGGCTGTTCTTTTTTTGTCTTCCTTTGACATTTCCATCTCCAAACACTGATCAAATTTTTCTTCTTTTTGCTCAAAAATACGTACATTCGCTTTTTCTTTTTTAACATTCGCGTCTCCGATGTAAATGCAAAACTGTACATGTCTACTGCTAGCATATACGAAAAATGTTTTAGTCTACCTCCGATCCATTTTCCGACCATGACTTCTACCTTTTTGCACTTTGTTTACTTTTGTGACTCGTAGATTTACTCTTCTCCATCATCTTGTTTCAGTGATAAACCTCAACTTGATGCAGTCTAGCCTCGATTTTATGCAGTCTGCTAAATGCGTCTGGTTAAGTGCGTCTCGTTTTCATACTAGACGACTTAAGCATCCGGAACAGCTTAGACGTCTACTAAGCGCATAGTTCAGTCGCAATTAACTGACGACAATACATTCCTCTGACAATTAATTTGTCTGCCTTATTTTCCGTATTTATACTAGTCAGTTAAACCGTCTCAGACGTATGTGGAGCTCGTTATTTGTTGATTATGCAGACAAAATGTATAGTAATGATTTCTTTTTACTGTTTACTACTGCGATGTCGTTTTGCAAGGCTGTGGGAAGCTTACCCATAGATTCTACAACACCTACTCTTAACTAACTGTAATGTCGTCCAACAAGACTGGAAAGCTTACCCTTAATGCCTTATAAGGAGGAGCAACAACGTGGAGCAGTGAAACTGACGGATATATCGTAACTTGGGGCTTGAAACTGATATTTTACTGGAATCTTTGGTGTTAGGTTCTTTGGATAATAGGAAATGGCCTCAAATGATAGTGCATTATTGGTTAAGAACAGTGCATGGATGGCAATGTACCTAGTCCATATTCAGAAAAATACTTCAGTCTAAATACAGTTGACTTTCGGTAAATCAAAACTTCGAGGGAAAGGTAGAAAGATTCGATATATCGGGAAATCGAGTTGTTGAGAGTAAATTAGTGATAAAATGACTTGACGAAAGGACGAATTTAGTTCGATTTAGCGGAAGGTTTGATTATCGAAGGATCGAGTTATCGAGAATCAACTGTAGGCCTCAAGATTTCGCAACAAAAGAGGTAGCAGTTAACATGTGCATAAAGTGAAGCTTCAAATTAATTCCTACTATTTTGCAACTACTGCTACCTCTGTCTATTGAAATGAATTTACACTACAAGCAAAGAACATGTACACTTCTTTTAGTAACATTTTCTAAAGCAAATTGCAAATTGCAATCAACGGAAGTGACGTGAGACCCGTAATCAGAAAAGTCCCGCTGTAGATTTCAAAATTGCAGACGGCAAGTTCAAAAACTTGAGTTAAAACTTCAACCGTCTGCTACTACCTCTCGATGAAGAAAACGAAAAAACTCTAACTTGCACTTAAATCATCTTTTGGACCCATTATCTCGATAATTAGAAAAAACATTGTTTTACAACTATTTTGTCTCTCATGGATTCTTAATCTGAACGTTTGGAAGGAAATAAGTTAGTTTGCTTAATTCCATTTTTGACACTAACTTGATTTGCACCTGGTCCTCTGTGCGGAGACTGTCCCTGTCACAAGTCGTAGAATAATGTAATTTTTCTTTTTATTTCTTTTAATATTCTTAACTTATCAGGGTGGGCACCCTGCACGGGACCACGAGTCCCGTTCGTGCCTCTTCCCATTGGTTGTCTTACTTTTTTACTTTCCTTCTCGGACGTTGTTTATTTAATTTTGTATATTTCATATTCCTGTTGTATTTTGTAAGATTTCCCAATAAAGCCGACAAAACAAAACAAAACAACAACAAAAAATGACTTTGGTATGATGGAGACCCGCCGACTTACCGCCATCTTCAAAATACTCAAATAAGTCTTGAAGTTTTCCCTAAAACTTCGCCACAATCTTGAAAACTACAACAAAGATCTTGTGAGTACAGTTCTCACTTCACTTCAGTTGATTGTAATTGTTTTCGATATTCTATATTATCTAAATGTTTGTTTTGCTATATACTTTTCCCGGTTCTTTCAAGCATTGAGTCCCATTTAATAGTGAAGTTTTTGGTCCATGGATGCCGCCATTTTGTTTTATACTGCGCAAGTCGATTACGTCATATAGCAGTTGTTTAACGGAATATTAAGCGTGTAAATTAAATTGTTGCATGGCGTTTGTCACGTTCGATCTGCAAGTGCAAAAAAGTGGAAGGAGATTTGAAGGTGGTTTTGTTCTAAATGAAACTCGGTCTCCAATTTCAGTTTTGTTTTGGGCATTGCATTTCAATTGCTTACCAACAAAATATATTTTTGCTAACTGGTTTTTGTAGTGTTTTTTCTTCTTGTGGAAAGTTGTCTGACGATTGATGTGTAATGTTCATGGCACATGCCTCCAACAAATTATTGATGTCCTGCATTTACAGATAAAGACAGTTTCTAATTATATATTCAAAATACCACTGCCAATTTTCCAAAAATATAAACAGCCGTAGCGTTGGCAGGGATTATTACAAAAGCCAACCTGGTTTACTTGGTTTTAGAAATAAGTGTCTAATTATTAATTTAATTTTACACTGTACGCGCATTGATGCAAGTGTTCTCCTGACGGCGTATCCTTACAACTTATGTCATCTATTTATTTATTTATTTATTTTATTTATTTATTTATTTATATATTTTAAAGAAACGGCAATTGGTATCTTATTGAACGCCACTTTAAATTATATCCTTTCACTTTTCAGTTGACGGTGGCTTTACAGTCTGGAGCAACTGGGGTAGCTGTTCCCAGACCTGCGGCGGAGGAGTTCAAACTCGTAACCGTTCCTGCACCAGTCCTCCTCCATCAAATGGAGGTGCTAACTGCGTGGGAGCCAAGCTCAGCACTCGAGATTGCAGCATAGAAAACTGTCCCTCAGGTACCTTACAGATACTTCAGATACTAGTACGACAGTACCGTTTCTTTCAGATACCTGACAAATTCTTCAGGTATTAGAACGTCAGTACGGTTTCCTGCAAATACCTGACATATACACCAGACACTAGTATTTGCGTGTCCTTCAAGTACCTGAGAGATAGTTCAGATACTAGTACGAGAGTAACCTAATGTCTCAACCAAGGTACCTGACAGATACTTCAGTTGCTACTACGACAGTAACGTGTCCTTCAGCTATCTGAGAGATACTTTATATACTAACACGACCGTAACGTGTCCTTCAGGTACCTGACATATCCTTTAGATACTAATACCAGTACAGTAACGTTTTCAGTTGTTTCACTTCATAGATACTTTTGATAAGATAATGTGCTTCCTTTATATACAATATAAATGTTAATTCTTACGCAATTTAGTTAATAACTGCTTCCTAAAAGCCTGGTTCATGGCCCTTAAGCTATTAAATGTTGAAGTGGTGTATCCTTATTTGTACTTTCACAACAAGATAAATGAAATGCAAGACATAATGCATCTTTGTCAAAATTTAGGAAAAAGATTCGTGGACTATTTCTTTTTGAATTAGGCAACTAAGCTATTTCAGTTATTTGAATTATTAATTTTTATTACAGTTTAAGTAGTTTATACATATCAGTCAAGAATATGATTAACATACATTATAAGTCCTTTAGTATATTTCATAAACAATAATTTTTCAAAATAGAGGTCTAAATCGCATGATATTTGCTTCTTAGAAGATTCCTTGTCGCGAATGTCTGATAGAAACAGTTATGATCATGTTATTTGTTGATTAATGGATTGGTTGATAGTTGATGGTAATTGGACAGCCTGGAGTCAGTGGACAGCTTGTTCTGTCACTTGCAACAACGGCATGCAGACAAGAGCGCGAGCTTGTACCAACCCTCCACCAACTGGGGGTGGAAAGGATTGCGCGGGGTCTGGGAGTCAACAACGAGACTGCACTTCTGGACCATGTCCAAGTAAGTTTTCCGGTGATAATGGGATAAATTCATCATAAAGATTAACCTATTTTTAATTTAGATACCGTAAAGGTACAAACATTTTGAAACCACCTAGTTGTGTTGCTTTGCTCTACATTGATCTAGAGAAGGATTTCTGGTAGCAATTGTCAAAACAATTGTCGCCACCCCAGATCGTAATCGTGTGGAATTTGGTGTCTTGACTGCATCAATCCTTTTCAAATGTTATCTCACATTTAATTGCCAATTTTCATTATTACACAGATTAGTCAATGAATCTAATAAGTATCGCTGCTTTTTAGCTGCAAAAGTTTCATGTTAGTTAAATTTAACTTGATACAATTACAATGCATTGATTCAGAAGAATCTTGTTTTGTCGCTTTTTAACAGAGCAAAAGGGTTTGTTTTCATTCAGTTTTGTCCTACTTCAATTCCACAACACAACAGTAATACCCATCTTTAAGTTTACAAACACTAGTTAACTGTTAGTGCGCCGAATATAAATCAAAATTTATAGAAATTTTCACTTTGTTCAAGGTAGAAAATAACACAGTGGTCATATTGATAGGGAGTTTGAAAAATGTGAAACATGGCATTTTTCGGTCATTAACTAAAGATAGTTTTTGTAAACAATCCTGAGATTTTTCTCCTACTTTATAGACTGAAGGTCTGTTTTGGTGAGTGGCACTGCCTCAAGGACGTGAGATGTTACTGTAGCTGGAAATGGCAAAGAAATTCGTTCACCATTTAATGAACGCCTCAGCGATTCCTGAAAATTGCTTTAGAAAATACTGACCGATCATAATGCCCCCAAAACCGGCATCGACTTAGGGTTGTTTTGTTTCAAAGCCGAATACAAGTTCATACGTCAGTACAGGCTCATCTAAATATAGATACTTCTTACGACTAGACTTGGTTGGTGTTAAATCCAGCACGACTGCTATTAATGGTACTTTAAGATGGAGCCAGTGGACGCGTCATGAAAGTATCCAAACTCTAGTCACATGTACATGTACTGCAAAGTGGTTGTTATAAACTTTGAACCCTGCATTAGTCCTGTCCTCTCTGGGAAGTAGTTTAGTATATGTTCTTTTTTACTTTTTAGTAATTCTATGCCTACCACTTGTTAAATCGTGTAAATATTGAATAACTTTGTTTATCTTTTTGTTTGTTTACAAGTTTATTTTATTAGTATTTTTATTCATTTGCTTATCTATTTTTATTTATCTATATATTAGTTTATCAAATTTTACACTGTTACACCGCTGGCATGTCTTGTTTAGCATTTCTTTCTAGCTCAAAATCGCAAGCACACTTTTCTGCGCTGTTTATGAGAAATGTAAATGGATTTTCGGCTTTTTCATGAGACTCGATTTTCATAACTTTCCCTGATGATGGTCTTAAACCGAAAATGTTTGGAACAAATTTTTAAACTTTGGCCTTATTTTAGCGGCTACTACTACAACTCAGTTTTGGCAAAACATCTCTTACTCGATCTTTTTGACCAGTTTTTCAAAAAGCGTATGTAAATACTCTTGAAAACGATCTTATACTTTTGGATTTAACAACAACGACAAAAACAACAACAACAACAACAACAATAATAATAATAATAATTATAACAATAAATATATTAATAATAATAATAATAACTTTTTTATAACAATAAATGCTTTGTCAGTCATAGGCTGGTTTACATATTGCCTTCTAAAAACTATCTAAAAACTATCTTAAAAATCTACTTAAAAACTACAATTTTGAATGAAAAAGTTTTAAAAAGAGCTATGCAATTACAACATAACATACAAATATTAAATTTAAAACTACAATTACTATCATCAGACGCAGTATTTTAACAAATTAACTTATTACATGCATTTTAACATTGTATCATGGTTCTATAAATTGTTTTCTTGTTTACCAGCAGAACCTCCTTCGACTGTTGCCCCAACAACCAGCTGTCTCACAAGACAAGGCCATTCACCTTCTAGAAATGAGTTTGCGAACACAGTTATCATCAACATACTTAACTCTTCACTTTCAGAGGCAAGTTGGCTTGGCTGTGTTTTGAAATCTACTTACCAGTGGCACTTTGCTCGTTGTATTAACTGACAGAAACCTGCTTTGCCTATTTTTATTCTTTTCTCCTTAGCTTAATTTGAGACACCATAGTCTACCACTAAATAATGTATATCATTTTCCTGCTTTTGTTTGTTTTTATCTACATCAAAACATTTGAGATGCTACAAATAGAGTGATAAAGTCAAGTCAAACTAACACTAACAATTATTGTAATAATCGTTTGCACTGCAGTCACTTCGTGTACACACTTTATATCTTTCAAGAACCTATTTATAAGAACATTGACATGGTCAAGGATGCAAAACGGCCAATATTTCACTAAGAAAGTGCCAAAAACATACATACGGTTGAAGCTAAGATAGCTACTTCTAATTTTATGCATTACAAAAAATGCAAGAAAATGAAAAAAAAAATAAAAAAATGATACAAACCGTCTCTTCATCTTCATAGGCTAGTATTATGATCGATGTTCTCTTTTGTTATGATAAACCTTCTTTTTCATCTTCTTCTTCTAAGTATGATTTTCTTTAGCTATATGTTGTAGGTCAGCTAGCCAATGGTTTATTTCAAGTTTTCTAACAGTGTCTTCTTGGTTGTGTGTTGGTAAAGATGAAAAGCTTACACGAACATTTTCCAGCCTCCTTCCGCGGTAAGAAATTTGCAAGCGGCCCCAGGCCCCGAGCAAGTCGGAAACTGGAGACATAAAAAGAGAAAAAAAGACGCTCTACACATAATTCTTTCCCCTTAAGCTTCTCTCTATCTCCCCCTATTTTCCTCACTCCATCAGTACCCAGTACTTCTACTCATCACCCTCGTTTGCCACCACAGTATGCAGAGAAGAAAGCCGGAAATGTTCCCCAGAGTTGCGTGAGGAAGGGGCTAAGCATTTCTTACAAAACGAAAAAATATCCTTTGAATTTCTGGGTGGCGATTTTTAGGTTAGAATACCCTTGATTTCACTGCATTTCAGTCTACTTCACACAAATGGAACATACATAACAAAACAGTTTTTAATAAAAGCCTGCAAAACATAAACTTGTTATAGTTATAGAGCGTTTTCGCTCAATCCCAAGAGACATAAAAGACAAATAACAGGGCGGCCATGTTGGTGTACCAAACAATAGAATGCGATTAATATTCTATTGTTAAAAGTACACTAACATCGCGGCCATGACGTCACGCTCTATAGAAATTATTGGCAGTGCGTTTCTCCAAAATTTAAGGGAAAGTGTTGGCCATAATGGAGCTTACTTTTGTCTTATTTTATACCTCTAAACGCCTGGTAAATTATCAGTATCTTTCAAAGTTTACTAGAGTTGTTTTGGTTTACATAACTCTTGAGTTTAATTTTACTATTCCAATCGAAATGATATATCTCTGAACCATTCGAGTTCCTATTTTTACTACATATTATCAACTGTTTCTTGTTTTCAGTGGTGCACGTTTGAGTTAAGACTCAGAGCTGTCATTGCTGAAGCTGCTACAATTGAGCTAAAGTGAGTCGTAAGACAATTCGCAAGAATATTAGGTTCTCAGTATTTGTTGCAACAATTGTAGTGGAAAAGCAACAATTTAGTAGTTCATTAAAATAGTGAGAATAACAAAACAAAAGAGCAGTTTCGTGAAAGAAACCATATTCATTAAATTTGTCACATGCAAAAAGTTTGACTACAGCTCTGACCGTTCTTCCCAACGAGGGGAGGGGGAGTACTCTCCATAACTGGCTATACGGGTGCTCCTCCGGGCTGTCCAAAAACCTTTAAGTTGCCGTAAAAAGTTACAATGTAAGAAAACATTGTAACATTTGTTTTTGAAGGGAAATAATTTTTACTCTTACACATACGCGTTTGTCTAGTGCATGGGATCGTTGTCTCTGTTAAAAGCTGTATTTCTTTAAAAAAAACTGAGGTGTTCGGGTCGGCTGGTTTTAGCTGGTAGGGTTTCTTGTGTTTAAAAAAATTCACCTGTTTGGTAAAATATCCTTGAATCATTCACAAAAACTATCCATCGACCACAACAGAGGCTTATTACAGTAAGTTAAAACCCAAAAATAGAAAGAAATTGGTCCAAATTAATGCGTAGTTAATCAAATTAAGAATCAAACCCGACAGATAACCTCACCTTACTACGTTTTAAGGTGTCATGGATTGGTATTAGCAATGTGGTGGCATTTCAAAATCGTTGATATAAGAGACTTCACTATTGCTGGAGAGGCAGCTATCTTTTCAAACAATACAGATGTTTTGTATTGTATTCAGTCAAACTCTGCAAAACTTTGTAAACTTATTAATTTTGATGCCGTTACTCTTGTGACGGGATTCACGACGTAACTGGATTATTTAATGCTAATTATATAATAGTTTATTTAAATTTTACAACTTACAGTTAAAGAAAACCTAAATCGTAGTGAAAATTGAATTAGCATAATAAAAAACAGGTATACATATAAATTATGCAGTTAGTAGTTTTAGTATAAGTATAATTGATATGTAAATGTATATAAAAATATAACAGGATCAATATTGATATGATTATAAACGTTCAATTATGCAACTAGGTCCCAGTCCTCTCCTCGTTTTAGCAGTTGCTGATTATGGAGTTTGTGTCATTATATCTATTTAAACACATTTTGAAAAGTTATTTTATCCCTACCCAGTGTCCAAGTGTCTCCAGATATGGTTTTGTGGCTAATTGGATCACCGAGGAGTCGAGAGTCCGACATTCAAGCAGCTCTTATTATCCAAGCAACTACATCGAGCGGGAGCAAAACTATTCTTCAGCGACAAGAAATAGTCGACATATTTCTTCAGCACCTGAAGGTTCCTATTTCCCAGTCTATAAGGAAAACCATTACAGGTGTATAATTCTTTGTAATAGCGACTGTTCAGTGACATGTGGGGTAATGGCGCAATTTTAAATAAACGCTTGAAGCTTCTTGCAATAATCAAAGTTGTTATCAAACAGGCAGGCATAGATGGAATAGGAGCGGTGGGAGGGGGTTTTACCTGATGGTTATATAACAAGTTGCAAACAAAATGATGATACGTTTTGCACAAATGATAAAAAAGCAATTATAACGTTTAATCAGCAAGAAACATGAATCACAGAATGATACACACACTTTCAATTCTAAATGATGAACGATGGGATCATTTTATTCTTCCAGTTGATGGCAATTTCGGGCAGTGGAGCAGCTGGGCGGCATGTGACAAAACCTGTGGGGCTAGATCACAGTCACGCATGCGCAACTGCACAGATCCTCCACCTATTAACGGAGGAAGAAATTGCGTTGGATCAAGAATTGAATCTCGCCCTTGTGGTAGAATACCTTGCCCAGGTTTGTAGTGGCCACTCCTTCTCGTCTCAATAGCCGAATTCATACTGGAAGACAAGAAATTGACTGACTCCGAGAGAAACAGCAGCCACTGGTTTTGTTTGCCCGAGATTCTCAAACCAAAGGCGAATAAAACTCACTATTTCCCAAGGGGCCATTCCTTAAGTGATTTGTTATGTAGCGCCTCATGCATTCGAATCAACTAGTTAGACCCAATTTTTCCTCCCGGCGTTGGGATATATGAGTCAACCAACAGTTCATCCAGCTCCTTTTTTCTATAAAGTTCTTTCAACTTTGATAACTTTTCTTTTCATTTTTATTGACAAAAAGCTCAGAGCGTTTTGACAACCATTTTGATTGCTCTATGAGTACTAACAGAGTCCTTGTCTTTGAGTAGCTAAGCAATATCGTCTTTGCTGAGGCTTCTGTTTAAATGCTACATTCTTCTCTGAAGCTATGAAGTTTCTTTTTTGTCAATGAGAATTTTCTTTTTTGTCAAACCACCGGCAGTCTGTAGCCTCTCTCCTTCTCTGGAAATTCCCGCCAAATTATTTTGGTCCTGTGAAACATCACACCATCAACAAATGTGTAATATATTGAACCATGCAATGATCACGTGCGCTATCAGGAAGGCAAGTGCTTGTTCCCCGCTTTGATAGGGAGACATTTGATTTGAAGATTGCTTTGTGTTATCTGATTTCCCAACGAGAGAGAGAGCATGTGTTAGATCTGCTAAAATCGTTCCTATATAACAACATTGTCTCTATTTGCCTCATTAGCATAATATAGCATAAACCCGACTTCAAGATTCAAACAAGAGGTGTCCACAAGAAAACATGTCACAGTCAGCACTTACCAAAAAACGTGATTCCGATATGTTGAATACTGTTGGAGTACTGAGTGTTTGAAAACGTCGTACTGACAGACATCGAACTAAACGCCTAGATATGTTCGGAAATACGAAATGTGCTTAGAAGTAAATATCTTCCATGATTGGATGCAGTCAAGCTTTTCTAGTCTCATTGGAACTAGTACTTGTGCTAAACTTCTAAACAAAAAGTATACACTCTTTCTTTTATAAGAATTTTGTATGTAAGAACGTTGAGGCTGAGATTTGCTCAAAAATGTAAGAAAATGTACGGGCTGAGTTAAGTACATCTTCAGCCTCAGCTAAATTTTACATGTTCTTATAAGAAAAAAAGTGTAAACTTAAGATAAAGATATGACTATCATCAGAGAGGTTAACTATGACATACTTAGATAAAGATGTCATCATTTTTCAGTTGATGGAAACTTCACCATTTGGAGCGTGTGGGCAGGATGTTCCAAGAGCTGCGGCGGAGGGACTCAAAACAGATCCCGAACGTGTACCAATCCGCCCCCCTCTAACGGTGGAAGTCCCTGTGTCGGGAGCAGCGTTGAGTCTCGCCAGTGTAATGTCGGCGTCAACTGTTCCGGTACAGTTACTTTAATGAAGTTCAACGCATAAAAATTTAACTGGTGTTGTGAGCCGCAGGGGGAGGAGGGCATACACATCATTTTTTCATAAAACTCTTCTATAAGAACGTTGAAGATCAAAAATGCCAAAATTTATTTAGAACATGTTTAAGAACCTACATCAAGTTGAGACTAAGAAAGAAACATTTTTTTCTATAAATTTTGAAAATGGAACGCAGGACCGCTACTAAATATCGTGAGAGAGCAGTCTAGATTTATAGCTATAGCAACGCATTTGGGTGCATGTATAAACTGAGTTAGATGTTGGGAACAGCCTTTGAATGTATTTATACAGATGCAATTCCATAAAATATCAAGAACACTTTTAAACACTTGAGCCTGCATGAGATCCTCAAAAAAGCTACGAACATTCAGCCCAAGAAATAGACGTTCTTATAGAAAAAAGAGTGTACTAACGAAGTAAGTGATTCTTCATTCTTGGTTTTTCACTAATATATTACAGTTATGCCAGCAGATTGTGAACGTGTGACATGCTAATTATTTGTTTTAGTAACGTGTAAACATAAACAGTTTTTTGAATATACGAAAGAGAAAAACAAACCAAAGATGTCCTAAACCGATGAACGACTTATCTTAAAAATTCGTTTCATTTTGAAAAAAACCCACTTAACTTGAGTTTTAAAGAAGTAAATCTTTGGTAAGGGTCTATTGCTTTTGAATAAGAAATCGTTTTGGGAAAAGCATGGAATGCCTTCGCATTCTTAAATGTCAAATATTTTCAGTTAATGTTTTAAATCTTTCTCAAGTAAGAAAACCTGTTTTCAAGCCCGGGTCAAATGAACATGAGAGTTGTATGAGAGTTGAGTGACTAGAATTAGATGAGAGCTGTTCAACTCTCAATGCGCGCGGTCAATCGAGGATGAGAGTCTATGAGAGTTAACAAGAATCGCTCAACCAACGTGTGAAACTCTCATCAACTTTCATCAAAATTTGAAGATGTTCAAAGTTGATGACAGCGCTCGAGAGTCGATGGTCAAACACTCATTAACTCTCGTGCTTGCTTGACCCCGGCCTAACACACCGAAGTTATCGATGTAATATAATTCACGTTCTTTTTAATCTCGCCGCAGTCGATGGAGGATGGTCCGTCTGGAGTCAGTGGGCCGCGTGCAGCGCGACCTGCGGCAGCGGCTTTCAAAGGCGATCGAGAAACTGTAGCAACCCCGCCCCAGCCAACGGAGGGAAGTCATGTGTGGGAAATGATGAGGATTTCCGAGTCTGCACTTCTCGTCCATGCCCAGGTACAATTGCAGGAGACCTGCTCGCAAGTGATTTGCCTGCAGACATCTTGCTCGTAAGTGATCTGTCCGCAGATGGTTTGCACGCGAGAGACCTCCCACAGATGTCTTACTAATAAATGACTTGCATTCAGATAATTTGCTCGCATGTGACCTGCTCGCAAAAATCTTGCTCGCAAGGGACCTTCGCGAAGATATCTTGCTCGTAAGTGTCCTGCCCGCAAATATTTTGCACGCGAGAGATCTCCCACAGATGTCAAGTTGAGAAAATTTTCCTTAGCTGAGGATATAGCAAGAAAGCTTGATAATGACTTTAAAGGTTCGAATATTACATTTTCAACAAAAACTAATATGGTACCGCATTTTTTAAAATCTGTATGTTTTACGTAATGTTTCTTGGTTTTAAGGGGTTTAATGGAACCATGTGGACCTGAATCAACCACAATTGTTAGTCTAATATAAGCTGAGTAAGTTAAATCTCTGTTGCAGTGCACGGCAAGTTCACGACCTGGGGCAGCTGGGGAGGCTGTACGCAGTCTTGTGGCGGAGGTTCTCAGACTCGCAGCAGAACTTGCACCAACCCTCCTCCCAAGTATGGCGGCCGCAACTGCGTTGGCGAGGCAACAGAGCCACGAGTTTGTAACCCCGATCACTGTCCTAGTAAGTAAAACTCAAATCAAAGACTCCTGTGAACCCCCTGACTAGGAGATGGGGGAGGGGGAGAGGGGAAAGAGAGAAGAGGTGAGGGGGAACTCCCATGTGAAACGTCAGAGATACTCGTTGTATCATGTAAAAGGTAAAAATCACCTTTCTGGTTTTTCGCAGATGGTAAAGACGAAAAATAACATTTGTAGTAACCACGATACCTGTTAAGGGTGAAGCATATAAGTTGAATAACATTTTAAGAAACAGGATTGGAACTCTTTTATCAAATCGACCTTTTATTTGTTCTCCCAGTTATTTTGCTTCTATTGAGATACTGAGTAGTCATCATTTTTCAAAAAAAATTGAATTGTTCGTTTTAGGGGTAGAATTACCTTAAGCCACGCCCTGATTGCTGCCCTTTATTGGTGCAATTCAAATTTCCTGATTGGCATCGTCGACCGTTTCTTATGGGAGTCCCCACCCCCTTCTCACCCCCTCCCACGGGCTATCGCATTGAGACAACTTGTTTTAAATGATCATAGCCGGTTTTAACAAGTTTGTTTTTGTCTGATATTTCTACTTTTTAGAGAAAAAGCAACAATACTAAAACTAAAAACTGAATAATTTACTCCGAAAAAATGCACCACTTGTTTATATGCATTATTCTCCCCTCGTTTTAGTCATAATACATGATTTAACAATTAACGAACATGTTTTGAGCAATTTAGTGCCTTTTATCAGGAAGAACTGCACGATCATTTTAGTGTCTTTTGGAGAAGTGTACGAGCATTTTAGTAAGAAACTGTGTATTAAGCATAAAGTTTTAGTGGGTAACAAGCTAGCAATTAGGCATAAAGTTTTAGTGGGTAACAAGCTAGCAATTAATAGTTCTAAGAAAACTAAGAAGAAGACTTCATGCATTTCCTAGTGTAACAATCTGGCTGGGAAAGCGCTTTAGATAAACACTCGCCAATTTCCTTAGTTTTGTCGTTCCGTCGCCAACGCAAGTAATACAATGGAACTTTGAAATATGTATGAGAAGCAGATCAAAAGATATTTGAGCCTTAACTATAATCTTCAGTGCTTTTTCTTGTAAAAGGTTTTAAATGATTGCGAAACTTGTTTTTGCAGTTGACGGCAATTATACCAGCTGGAGCGATTTTGGTCCTTGCTCGGCGACTTGTGGGCAGGGTATGCAAATCCGACGACGATCCTGCACCAATCCCCGCCCTCGGTTTGGTGGTAAAGATTGTGCAGGAAGTAATACGGAGTCGCGTAACTGCAACTTACGAGCTTGTCCTGGTAAGGGTCGCCTCGTATCTACGTGGCCAGGGTTAAACCAGTAAAAGAAACCAAGATCGAGCTTTTATTTGTTTATCTTCTCGAGTAGCTGCTCGTGGCGCTTGCTTCGAATTTCTTGAAAGGGAGTTTTAAACGAAAAATGTTTTTAGAACGAGAGGAGGGGGAATGGTTTTGTTTCTTAGTTAGTTTTACTTTCAAAGTATATTTTAACATAAGAAAAATCAAATTTGAATTGTGCGCCAATCCAGTGTAACTGGTCACATGTTCAAAAGTTTTGTTAACTTGCTGTTCTTCCTTGTAACTCGATTCTTAAATTCGTTCAAATGCATTCATCCTTTCCACTACAGGATGTTCAGACAAGATATGTATCCATTTAAGTCTAGGTCGTTTTAGAACCAGAAATACATTGTACAGCATCTGGTTTAACATCTTAACTGTTTTCTAGCCCAAAGCTTATCGAATTAACTTAAAACTGTAAATGATCTAACAAGCTAACTTTCTATTTTCTCAGTTGATGGAAAGTTCAGTAGCTGGAACAACTTTGGAGTTTGTTCTACAACTTGTGGACCAGGAACTCAAAGTCGTACAAGAACCTGCACCAACCCTCCTCCTCAATTTGGCGGGAAAGATTGTGTTGGAGACAGAATAGAGTCACGAAACTGCAGCACCGACCAATGTCCAGGCACTTTTTTCTTCTATTCTAAAATATATTTTCATTTATATTTTTGCCATTTTGAAACTGATCTTATTGTTGTGACGTACCAAACTTATTTTTTGATACTCATTCCCCTAATATTTTCTTGTATCTGAAACTTTCTTTATTATAGCCAACGTTAACTACAATATGTACAAGAACAAGTAGTAACACCAGCATGATTTAACTTACAAAGCAACAGTGCACATAAGAACACCAAGTGATACTAGCATGATCTAACTTTCACAAACAAAACGTTGCTATCAGGTTATTTTTTTGCATTTTTTAGCAAAGAAAGATTTAAAGAGTTTTAAAATATTCATATATATATTTTATACATTATTATATGCTAGTTGGTAATGTCGATTACTGAACTGAGAAGGGAGAGGAGGTCGTTACAATTTTTCCTCCTTTTTACGTTAGGGCAATCGTTTTCTGGCCTTAGATTGCAAATTACCAGCTCTCCGTATAATTAAACTGATTATTATATTGTCCTGTTTGACGCATTTTGCAGCAAGCGCAAGCAGTGATGATAAAACCAACTTCTCCTGATTGTAAGCTGCTTTCATTTTGACCAATTTTGTATCTGTGCTCTTAGTTGACGGGAGGTTCAGCAGCTGGAGCAACTTTGGAGTTTGTTCTACGACTTGTGGACCAGGAACTCAAACTCGTACAAGAACCTGCAGCAATCCTCCTCCTCGATTTGGTGGAAAGGATTGTGTTGGAGATAGAATAGAGTCACGAAACTGCAGCACCGACCAATGTCCAGGCAATTTTTTCTTCTATTCTAAAATATATTTTCATTTATATTTTTGCCATTTTGAAACTGATCTTATTGTTGTGACGTACATTTTCATGTTTACTATTCAATTTAAATAGTTTTGTTTTCTTTATTTTAGTTATTTCGTTGTATCATGTTGCGACCGACAACACAGTTGTCAAAAAAGCACTGTGACAATAAACCTTGAAAACTGTACTGTTAATGATTTTGCTACCGGTCCAAATGATTTACTGTATGCCTTTCTTATTCTCTGAGATTTCGTCTGATGTTTTGATAAGTAATTTTGTTTGTATCTGTAGTTGACGGGAAGTTCAGTAGCTGGAGCAACTTTGGAGTTTGTTCTACGACTTGTGGACCAGGAACTCAAAGTCGTACAAGAACCTGCAGCAATCCTCCTCCTCGATTTGGTGGAAAGGATTGTGTTGGAGAAAGAATAGAATCACGAAACTGCAGCATCAAACAATGTCCAAGTAAGACTTTTTTGTTTTCATGCGATTGACGTGCCTAATAACTTAGATGTCTGCTATCTTGATTTGTACCTACGTTCAATTAAATATAACAGAATTTGATTGTTTTCCTACAAAAGACAATTAACACCTTAATGTTGTTTGCTTCTTTTAATTAAAATCACGCTGATTTGTTGCTTTATGTCGTAGTTGACGGTAATTTCAGCAGCTGGAGCAGCTTTGGAGTTTGTTCTACGACTTGTGGACCTGGAAATCGAGTTCGTACAAGAACCTGCACCAACCCTCCACCTCAATTTGGTGGGAAGGATTGTGTTGGAAACAGAATCGAATCACAAAGCTGTAACATCAGACAATGTCCAAGTAAGGCTTTTCTGTTTTTATACGACACATGTGGCTATTATCTTGGAAGTTTGTTTTCTTGATTTGTATCTATTGTACCCACGTAATAACAAAAAAACAAGAACTCGATCTGACGTCAACCAAAAAGAATATAAGGCCTAAGTAAAACAATAATTTTTCTATTTAATGAAATAGTTTAACAGGAATTATACTCCTTTGTAGAATTCTTGAAGTTAAATTGAAATTACTAAAAGTAATGACAATGCTATGACAGGGACAATCGCAATCACAAATTACTTGTAATGAAAATAACAATGACAACCGTTTTGTTAATAACAATGATGATTATAATTATAATTATAAATATAGTAAATCCGATAAAAATATTTTAAAACTTAAACGTTTTCGATCATTAAGATCATTTTCAGAGTAATAAAGATAGTGCAGACAGTAACGATATATTTCTTTCATTAAGTAGACACCATCCTCTGAAAGCTTATAGCAAACAAAAGTTTTAAACTGATATTTTATCAAATGAACTGTTAAAATATATTGTTTTGTTGTAACATAAATGTTGCTTTCTACCAATGAAACACATAACATTTTTGCTGTACCGTTCTTTCTGTAGTTATGTCCATTGAATATTGCAGCATTTGATTGTTTCCCCACAAAAGGCAATTTTAATTTTAATTAAAATTACCTGAATGTTGTTTCTTTCTTTTACTTCAACTTACGTTGATGTGCTGTTTCATGTCCCTTAGTTGATGGTAAGTTCAGTAGCTGGAGCAACTTTGGAGTTTGTTCTACGACATGTGGACCTGGAACTCGAACTCGTTCAAGAAACTGCACCAACCCTCCTCCTCAATTTGGTGGAAAGGATTGTGTTGGAGACAGAACAGAATCTCAAGTCTGCAGCGTCGTACCATGCCCAGGTAATTCCACACCTGCTCACTTACAAAATCTTTAATTCGCAAAGTGATCTATATCGCTATTTTGTGTCCCAGTTTTACACTGAGAAAAAGTTTGATCAATCTTTTCTTGTTGACTGATATATATGGGCTTCATTTTATAATAACAATAATAATAATAATAATAATAACAATAATAATAATAATAATAATAATAACAATAATAAAAAATAATAATAATGTCTTTATTAATCCATGATAAAATACATATCATTATATTGCATAATGCTGATGTAGATCAATATAAAGGTGTTATCTTTCATCTTACTGGTCAAACGTTTTACGTTTTTAATTATATTGTCTAATTAAACAGACTTTTCATACTGAGTAGTATAGGAAATAGGAACAACTTTGTTTAGCTATTGCAACAAATCTATGTCATACGCATTCTCAGAAACCCATTAGTGGCCCGTCGATCAGAGGAAAATTCAGGGCAAGAGAAACATCAAGATTGGATTAATTCATAATCACTATTTTTCCGAGGAAGTGTCATATCAAAATCGTGCAATACCTAAAAGCGTGCTCGAGTAGCTAGTGTAAAACAGTGAAGATTCATGAATTAATCCGTGATCGAACATGCACGAGTGCATGGCCGATGCTTTAATGCACGCTTTTCATAATCGCAGTTGATGGGAAGTTCAGTAGTTGGAGCAACTTCGGGGATTGCTCTACGACTTGTGGACAAGGAACTCAAACTCGTACAAGAACCTGCACCAACCCTCCTCCTCAATTTGGTGGAAAGGATTGTGTTGGAGACAGAATAGAATCACAAAACTGCAATATTAGACAATGTCCAAGTAATGATATATTTTGCTTATGTAATATTTTAAAATTTGATTACATTGCTAGCATTTGGTTAGCATTTGATTCAAAAACTAAATTTATCACATTTATTGTATTAAGTCATCTCGTCGTTTAAGTAGTAAAGGTAACAGGACTGAGTGGATTTTGTAAGCATACTAGTGATAACGAAATTGGAGAGCCGCGGAGCACAGTATATTATAGGTTCCAGGGCACAATAAAAGCTGTTGTTGTTCTTGTTCGATATCTATTAATGGTATACATGTAACACTAGTTTTGTGTTGACTATTTATTTTCGGCTATTTTCAGTTGACGGGGGGTTTAGTGACTGGAGCAGCTTTGGAGTTTGTTCCAAAACTTGTGGACCAGGAACTCGAATTCGTACAAGAACCTGCACCAACCCTCCTCCTCAATTTGGTGGGAAGGATTGTGTTGGAAACAAAATTGATTCGCAAAACTGCAGCATCAGACAATGTCGAAGTAATGTTTTGTTTTGTTTATATAGTGTATTTTAATACATCTTTTGTTATTATATTGTTATTAATAAAATCACCATTACCATTTAATTAAAAACTAGGTTTTTGATACTTTTACTGTAATCATCTCTTCGGTAAATATATTAACATATTTTATTGTTTCGCCAGATCTTTCTTGTTATCATTCTACCCTATGTATAAGGACTCCATTTTTAGTAGTATTATGATATTATTTTGTAATATGTTTTGACTCAGATTTTATGTTTGTTTGTCTTTTAAGTTGACGGGAAATTCAGTAGCTGGAGCAACTTTGGAATTTGCTCCAAGACTTGTGGGCCAGGAACTCAAAGTCGTACAAGGACTTGCAACAACCCTCCTCCTCAGTTTGGTGGAAAGGATTGTGTTGGAAACAGAATAGAATCACGAAACTGCAACATTAGAAACTGTCCAGGTAATTCCCTTCAACGCATTTAAAACATTTTACCACAAACATAATTTGACTTGTCGTAAGAGCACCATGACGAGATATAATGAGATGGCCGAACAAATGTCATTTCTCTCTTTTTGGGAGACAGTCTGCTGGAGATTTATTAAGCTAATTAAATTCATTGTCCTAGTGCGCTACATTCGTCTAAAATGCCATAAAAATCTCAAAATAATGTATTTTCCATTATTATTATTACTAATCTACTTAGCCACTATAGTTGTATAATACTTATATCAAAACAATGTTTTCAGATACCTGATTCATTGTTTGTAATACTTATTATGAACTGTAAATGACTCATCTACTTTATGTATTTATTTTTACTCCTGCACTTTTTCTGCATATTTCTTATTTGCTTTCTTTCTTCCTTCTTTTGACCTAAAAAGTGATGTAATTATTACAGTTAGCTGAGTACCTCATATCTGTTAATATATCTTCATTTCTGTTTATTATTGCAACAATGGTATTGAATAAAAGTTATTGTATTGTATTGTACTGCATTATATTATTGGGGGATTACGTTATGGGCAACTAATAGGACCAGTTTTGGGAGAAGTAAGACGCAGCTTACTTGAAATGCAGCTTGTATAGGAGGCCAAGATGAAAGCTTAAACATGCGCCTATAATCTACATGCTGTGTGAATTAATCTCTGTATTGGACTCGCAGAAAACTCGAGTCTTTGCTGTTTACCAATCTAGTACTTTAGTTGAGTTCTCTTTTCACAGTCAATGGGGGCTTCGATAGTTGGGGTCCATGGAACGCCTGCAGTGTGACATGTAACGGAGGCTTTCAAATTCGCGCGAGAACCTGCACAAACCCTCCCCCCTCTAACGGTGGAGCAGACTGCAACGGAGACAAAACACAACTTCGATTGTGCAATACATTCTTTTGCCCACGTAAGTATAATGCGAAAATATTGTTTTCTTGTATTTGCTACACTGGATCTTCGTTAGTCCTGTGAGTACTTCGTTAGTGCTGATAAACGTAAATATCTCCATGTTTAGTTAACCATTTTACTCCCAAAAATGTCAAATGATGTATTACCAAAAATCACATTACCTTTCTCCATTTTCTAAAACAAGATTAAAATATTTTTGCACTTCATCTTAGATAATTTAGAGTGGAATGATTAACTAATATATTATCACAACCAATCAACTCATTGATACTGTAAGGAGAACATAGATTTTGATAAACTTGGTGGGCGTGAAAGAGTTAATGACAATTCCAGTACAAAGTTGGTAATAAGACAATTTTGCATATCATATATACCAGGCGTTTGTAATTCATCGTAATTTTTAATTCCATGAAAAAAGACTGTCTTGGTTGATAAAGTTATTACTACACATATCTCGAAATCTGAATTACAGGCTTTAAAATTTAAAATAATTCAAGACAATACTTACCATTAACCACCGTGACACATTAAAATTCGTTTACGAGAGTTCTGTGACAGAAGAAATGAAAGTTTGGGAGAATAACATCTCCTATATTGTAGTTAACGGCGGGTGGGGAACATGGAGTCCATATGGACCTTGCAGCAAGACGTGTGGCGAAGGCTTTCGCTTTAGACAACGGCTCTGCAACAATCCTACACCCAGATACGGTGGCAGCAATTGTTCGGGACCCGAAATCAACTTTAAAAGCTGCAACGTAAAACAATGTTTTGGTAAGTACTTTATCCGCACAGTGAAACTTTGGAAATCGTTACCATCTTCTAAAAGTTCTCTTTCCCCAATGGCCGCCTTTAAAGCTGCACTATATAAACATTACAAGGCTGCGCTCACCTATACCACGTGAATATTTGACTGTTTCAAAAGTGTCTCTGTTAGTAACTCAAATATTTTCCGTCACTGTTACTAATTATCTTTAATTAGTTAACTAGTTTTAATACGTAGAGGTTATCAACATTATTTAATGGGTATTTTATATAGGGTTTCCTTAGGTCCATCAGTTTTATATCTTACAAAACAAGCACACACCAACATATTTAATGAGTTTCTTACTTTCGGTAGTTTAATTTGGTATACCTGTTGTAGACTGCCACCATTGTATTTTTGTAAAATAACTAAAACTTTTCATATGGTCAATGAAAGATAAAGATAACAACAACAATATATTTATTTAATACCATTGTGATATATACATAATTGTAAAAAGAAAAAAGTTCAGAAATTTTGATACTGAGCTAACAGTAATAGCAAAAATCTAGAGTAAACAGTTAGCTTTATATTTTTATTTTGGATTTATAGTAATGTCAAAAGAAAGAGAAGGAAATATATAATAATAATAATAATAATAACAGGAAAATGTACAGCGTAATTAGTATTTATAGAAAATAGATAAATACAAAGGTAAATAATATAAGTTACAGTATGATGCATGGCAGGTAAGGTGAAAATCAAATTCGGGTTAATGTAACTTAGTATATATCTTAGATAGGGCCGGGGTGTTTCAACAGTACTAGTACTCTACAAGAACCGGATTACGTATTCCTAAGTGAAAATAAAATTTGCATAAACGAATCTTACAGATGATGATCTCGCATTGGCTTAAAACGAAAAACTCACTTAAATGTTTGTTCTCAAAAATGGCACAACACTTAGTTACAACGTAATTATCGTCATGATGAGTTCCAAAACAGGTACAATGGACGGCTTATCCACTGCGTTCAAACTTACGGTATCAAAACTATTTTAAAGCAATTGGCATGGAATTTCTTTGCCGCTGCATTTGGTGAGAAGAGGAAAATTGGTTTTAAATAATTTATGATCTACTGTCTCTCCTCAGACCATATGTATCCTTACGGTAAAGAATGCCAAGACAAAGAAGTACCCTCGGATCCTTTGTACCAGACAGAGTGTTTTTTACGTCCCATTCCCGATTCAGGATTCCCTTTCTTCACATCTGTTCATCACAGATACTATGTAAGTAATGTGTCTTAGAAGCACAAATACAAAGGAAATTTTCTATTCTGTTTGCCTTACGCATAACACAACCGTAAAAGCTAACACCAGCAGGCAGTATAGAGCTTTTGATGTATTTTATCAAAACTGGTCTTTAATCAAGCAATTTTCATGTCGTTTGCAGATTTGTAGGAATGGAATGTTGCAGTTTGGAAAGCACGGCAAATGGTTGACCTGGTGGCCTCAAAAACTTGCTATTAGTATGCGGTTTAGAAAGCGTGAGCTGATAGCCCCGTATTGGTCTATGGTCGATGTAAGCTCTCCGTTTAACAAGAACAGTGCCAACAGATCAGTGGTATATTACCAAGAGTATCATACATGTAATGCGGACAACAAAACAATTCAGATCATTAATCGTGCTAACAGCGATGTTCGCAAATTCCAAACCAATCCATCAATTGCCAATTTCTCTGCCAGTTGGGTGCTTGTGGTGACCTGGGTCCGACTGTACCCTCTGAGTTATAATCCTGTGGTTAGCAAGTACAAGTTCCAACTGGTATGTGGCCTCTTTAGAAACAATTATTAGGAGAAGCACACATCTGCTTAATCATGTAACACAGGGAAAAACAGCGATAACAGTGAACAATGACGTCACAACGACGTTGCTGTTGCTGTTCCACAAATGTGTACACCGCCGTCATCGACGTGACAGTGCTGACACTGATGTTTCTGTCAGAGAGCTGGCAATGCCATCGCTAGCTATCACTAGCTGCGAACTGTCATCAATGTGATATTGGTATCACCTTCATTGTCACACTAGCGTCACTTTTCATTGATGTCACTCTAGTGTCACCTTTTATTACTGTCACACCACTGTCATTCTCGATCACTGTCACATTAGTGTCACTCTATCGCTGCCACACAACAAATGTCCGATTATGTTATTGCTGTGTACATATAATATCTTACTGTTCTGAAATGGAAGTATGCGGTAATAATTACAAACATTTTTTTGATGTCAGTATGACACCAAGTTCAACTTAATATAAAGTTAGAAATCTGGAAATATTTTGAATATAATTGCATGATACCTTATAATTAAGCGTTAATTATACTAGTCGCGCAGTAACTACCGTAGTTGGCAGTCTTGAGCGGCCTTGGATCAGTGACCAAAAATTTTCAAGTTGCGGGAATAACTGTTCTGCTGTTTTTCATTATCGGCTACTCAAGGGCGGTCCGTTGGGCAGGAGAAATTGAGGAGGGGATATAAGATGAGACGCGAGGGTGGTGGGAAAGAGAAAAGAAGTAAAGATTCGCTTTTCTTTTCTCTCATCTGACGAAACATCTCTTAGTGTCCCAGGATGGCAAATTTTGTAAATCAATTTTAGGGTTAAACTAGCAAAGTTTTCCATAGAGCAGTATATTTATTATATGCATGTCTGATTATTCTACTCAGCCAAACACATTCCAAACCGTTCTCATAACTGACGGCACTCGGTCTTTTGTGTTATACAACTACCCAACAGACGGGATCACGTGGTCTGCACCAGTACCAAGGTGAGTACACTTTTGTTGTGCCTTCTGACTGATTTGTTAATGTTAGTTCAATAACAGGATGAACGGGAAACAATGAACAGAATTATTGAATCGCAGTAAGCACTAATCAGCCACTGATAGCATGGTTAGTTTAGGCTGGAGCAAACTCTTACACCGGACATACGACAACAGGTTCCCCAAGATTTTTGATTTTTTAAACAGTTTGTAGACGTTCAAGCAGGCTCTGAAGTCACTTAAGCCAGGGGAGGGACCGTAATGGCCCGAGCTCGCACTTTTGTTAGCAATTTTGGAAACATTTTACAAGAAACACATTGAAAACAACGTCTTTTGGAGCATAGATACCCTTTTCGGCTCCCTTTGCAGAATTGCGGGTTCGGCCCTCCCTTTTCCTAAATTTCTGGATCCGTCCCTGTCTCATGAGTACAAGACACAAACGAAGACTAGCCTTCCAAGCTTTCAAGAACTAGAAAACATTTAACGAGGACTTATAAGTTTCCAAGAATATTTTACAGTTAAAAACTAAATATTTTAATCATTTTTAGCCATACTTTTTAACTGCGAGAAAACATTTATCGCGTGTATTTTTTTTACATTTAAACTTATTATATTTGTAATGATGTATTTAGTCGTTCTTTCTACTTTAATGGAATCATTTGTAACTTTTCTTGTACAGGGCGTTTTTGAAAATCACTGGAAGTGAGAGATCTCCCTGTATAAATATTATTATAACTAATACGAAATTAAATTAAATGAGACGAAAGAAAAACAGAATAAGTATTCGAATTAAAATTATTTGTGACTAGAACCTAAAAAATAACATTGACAGATTAAACTTTCTTGCTGGAGAAATAGTTTATTTAAATGCACCACTATTTCTTTTGGGACGTTGCGTTGCGTTAGCTTCTTCTTGTTATTGCCAAGATTTTGCAACCGAAATATCTGAATAAATGTATCGATAAAGAAGTGCCCCTTAAAAAATTAAGATGTTCTTTTGGTTAATCCGTTCCAGTATTATGTTAGTTGTATTTAAGAACAAAAGTTGGACTATATAAGATTACCTTGCTTAAATTAAGTTGACTGCGAGCTTGAAGACTAGAAGAATTGTTATAC
>JAOEHT020511366.1:0-16682 GCA_025448195.2 Parazoanthus atlanticus | reverse complement strand
CCTCCACCCCTCCCTCCTCCATCTCCCGCACACACACACACACACACACACACACACACACACACACACACACCGATGCATAAAGCAGATATAGGGTTAAGCACTTTACCATTGACTAATCGTAGATTTCCTCAGAAAGGGATTTCCATTTAATTTTAAATCGTTTTACTCTATTGTTTCTAGCGGCGATTGCCTTTTCAATACCAATTCTGTCCTTCAATTGAGCTAAGGAGACTTGACATTGTGGTTGAGTTTTTTCAGTTTTTGAGACAAATATATGATATTGAGCTATGAGTAAATAATGATTTAATGCAAACTGTTTGTTCGATTCTGGCTTAAAACGGTATATACTCCATGGTGAAATGCCATGAATGCACCTCATTATAAACCAGTCCTATTACTTCCAAAGGTTGGGGTCATGTTATATTCTTTTGTTATTAGTATTAGCATTATTAGTTACTAGTATTAGTATTAGCAGTGTTTATTTGAGTTTGTAACGAAGGTGCATTCATGGCATTTCACCGTGGAGTATATGCCCTTAAAACTGTATAGAACATCTGTAGCACTTAAGTTCTGCTGCTACAACTAACCGCTGTAGATCCCCAGAGTTTCACTAAATCGGAGTTGTTTTAGCTTGAATTTGCGGCTTGTAATCTAATCATGCCATCAAACATAGCACAAAGCATGACAATGCTACTGGCCAATCACGTGTTGTTCTCACCTGTATCGTGCTACCGCCAGCCCCTCCTCCCATTTCACCGACTCCATTCCCTCCTCCACTTCCTGGATGCAGTGGATAGACATACGAACCGTACACTGAGCCGCCTGCTACCGAGGCGCTGGGTCCTCCAGGCCCGCCATGGCCAGCACCAGAACCAACATTGCTAACCGAATGACCGCTGCCGTGCCCCTGTCCAGCCTTGGGACCTTGACCGGAAGTAATTAGTTTTGAGCCACCTTCTAAATGAGCATCGATGATTGCCATTTCTATAGTCTTGGCTGGTATAAGTGTCCCTTTCTTCATGTGTAACGTTCCAATGTCCAGTTTCAAATCTCCAGGTTTCAAAAACTTGGTACCAGCTTCCATGTTTAACATTCCAAAGGATAACTCGCCGTCGACTGGTTCTTGTAGATAGGATCCGTTCTTTATAAACCCGGTACTTGCGTTTTCACCGATTATCAGTCTTCTTGATTCACCAATTGTCAGGTTAGAGACGCCAGTCAATCGTCCAAAGAGTTCGAATGGTGGGTCCTTTGATCCGACAATATGAAAATCTGGCACAAGGGCAACTTCTCCACCGTATTCAACGACGAAATTTACTTTCGGAAAAGAGCGCCTCTCAGTTGTATTCTCGTATTCAATAAAGAACGTCTGGTTTGCTTGGATGTACAACGTCGATAACCCGTCGCTCAGTATTGTATCTACAGAAACACTTGGCTTACGACTATTTCCAAAATTTGCGATTTTAAAGTGTACCTGAAACATAAGGGATTAAATTATATCTATTTTTAAAACAGTGGTTTTGGTTTATTTGTAAATGAGATCTTTAATAGCAAAACACTCATTGAAAAAGAGTATCCAATCTTTGAATTCATCTGTTGAAATCAGCTCATATGTTGCTTAGTAAGATAAACATCTATATTAAATAACATCTACGTCTATTACAATTATGATATTTTACACAGATCATTTGTATATTTCCGCCTCTGCATGGAGTAACAAAGTAGACATCAGAGCCCAAACTAAAACGAGTATTCTACCATTAAATGAAACAAGTTGCATCTTTCTGTCAAGAATGCTGTCCCAATAAGCCCTCTTGTCACACAGCCAAACGTGCTGATATCCACTGGAAGAAAACACAACACGACAAAATCCGCTGCATTGTATGGAAACTAGTGCAATGGTAGTTTCAAGGCCCTACCTCTCCCTGAAGACTCAGCTCCTCAAATGCGAAATCGGCCTGGTGTTTTTCTGTTCCATTCCTACGCACGGTTTTGGGATTTCTTTCGTTTAGCACAAATTCTTTGGTGGGGTCAGCAAACTGGTTGTCAAGATACAGTCTCCTGTACAGTTCGTTTCCTCTCAGCTCTTCTACATACGTCGAACCTGTACCGCCGTGAAAGGCTGAGTCGCATTTGGCTCCGTTGGTCAGAAAAGCACCCCGATATTCATCTGCTATGAGAATATGAGCAGCAATACGCCCTCCCGAGCCACAGCCTCCTCGCGCACTACCATAGGTGTTACCAGTTCCACCGCGGGCTGATATCTCGCCATGACCGCGGAGGTATCCCACGGTTATCCATGCACTACCTCCACTGCCGCCGCCTCCTCCTGTCAGCAGGGAATATTTGTGAAGGTTAGTTAAGGATGGTAGCTTGAGTAGGAATTAGCAAAGTACAGTGTGGTCTCTTTCATCAAACAAGCAACTAGCAAAACAAAAAAGTTATTAAATTGGAAGAAACAAAATTATTCCATCAGTAAAATCCTGAAAATTAGCTCAGAAGCGAGAAACGTAATAATACACTTTCTTTGCAAGAAAAGCTTGTTAAACATCAGGCGAAACGTGTATTTGAGAGGCGTATTCAATCGAGTAACTTTAAAGCAACTTCACCCTCGTACCCAGAGACCACGATAGTACTTCTGACCGCATCCATGCTGGAAGACCGAGATTTTTGGTCAATGTATAAACGCAGAATTTTTTTTAGCGTCGATCTTCATCATACGCTTTTGATCAGCAAAAAACTGCTGTTATATTTTCAAATTTATCAATAAATGTCAATATTCAATATGATCCATTTGCTCTGGTTTTGAAAATAGCACCACGTACGTTGCGCAATAATTGGCTGCGAACAGATCCCATTCGTTCCAGACAGACGCGTTAGAATCCCACACTCTGGGTATGAGAATGTAGTAGGTTTCTCATATTCAGCTTAGGTCTTGCGACACAAAGGTTGGAAGGGGAATCGAATGCCTCTACTGAGCGCACGCCCACACCATTTTAATCACGGATATACGTCTTAGAATCATGATAACCAGACAAACCTGTATTAGCATTTGCATTTGCCGCGTCTGCCTTTAGGAAACCATCCAATATGAAGGCATAACCAACACTTATTTTCATCCGTCCTCCGCCACGACTGCCAGCCCCATGTGGACCAGCACCCCCATGTGCCCCAGTCATCGTCGGCTCATAGAGTGAGTTGTAAACGCCTCCACCAGCTGCAGTCTTGCCACTTCCTCCTACTGTGGCTTGGCCTGCACCTGAACCTCCCGCGGGTGAATCAACTCCAGATCCGGGACCTTTGGTGGTTGAACCTCGGCCCACACAGTTTAGTGTTGCGTCTGGTTCCAGATAGAAATCTGTTGCTTCAATTTCAAAATACTCTGCCAAGAACTGCGAATTGAATTTTAAATCCTGAAAGTATAACACAAGCATTCAGTGGCCAAATATATTCGTCTGTGATTTAGTGTGTGTATGTGTACATGTGCGTGTGTATGTGTGTGTGTGCGTGTGTATGCGTACGTGTGCGTGTGTATGTGTAGTGTATGCGTATGTGTACGTGTACGTGTATGAGTGCGTGTGTATGCGTACGTGTGCGTGTGTATGTGTATGTGTATGTGTACGCGTATGTGTACGTTTACGTGTATTTGTATGTACTCGTGTTCGAAACTGTGCAAGAACTGCGGAGTGATTGGTTTCTTTTTATCCTGGAAGAACAACACGAACAGCTGCATTCAGTTGCAAACTCTATTCATCTGTGATTTAGCGAGTTTGTGCATGTGCATATTGGTGCAAAAGTGCGGAAAAGGAAACGAAAAACATTGGTTATAGTCTAATGCATAAATGCAAAATGGTACAACTGACCACTAATCCACACATATATACATAATAATAACAATATTTTAACTGGGTGCCCACATCACATACAATGATTTTCAGTGAGGCCCTGTGCAAAAAAAAATAGAACAGAAAGAAGCACTAAATCACAAAACTAAACAACATACAAAACACGCAACGGAATAGGGATTAAAGTAAGAATTATAACATTTAGAATTACAGTGTATTTGTATGAGTAAAAAATAATTACTCCCTAACTGTTTCTTATGGAGTGATTATGGACTTTGGAAGCATAATGGGGACCTTACGCAATTAGAATGGGAACGTCAACGAGAACGTTACAAAACAATATACTCAATTACAGAATACAATGAATTCACGTGGGAATGCAACCAGTTAGCCACCTTTTCACTGTCTTCTTTAGATAATAATATACATGAAAAAATTTCTTGATGCTGATTGGTTAAGAGCAGTGCTGTTTTGAGAAAATTTAGTGCAGAAAAAGGAAATGTAGTGCAGAAAAAAGGAATTTTTTTAAGGTCCTTAAATTTACAAAACGAACAGTTTTTACTCCACTTTTGACAGATTGCAGTGTACTAACATTTTGTGGTTTGTTGAATAAATTAACTTGTCACATGTCTCGCAGACGTCACTTCCTGTCGAAATTTTTTCATGTATATTATAAAAAGGAAATCATGTGGTTTTTCTCGTGCAGTTTGGACAAAATTTGAACTCGTGGGTTTTAAAGAGATTAAATTGCACTCGCCTAAAGGCTCGTGCAATTTTGAACTCTTCGAAAACCCACTCGTTCAAATTTATTCCAAATTGCACTCGAAACCATATGATTTCCTATACAAACAGAACGTCCGAAGCTCAATTTGTGGTTTTCTAGAGAACGTGAACAACGAAGTATGAATCATTTCAATCTTCGTGCGGCTTCAAAAATGAAGTTTCTAATTTTTCATGTTCACACTTCTTCACGCAAAATTAAAAAGTAACGGATGATTTACACAAACAAGAAATAGGAAAACGGGAAGTTAAAAATCCAGCAACTGTCTTCGTTGACGTTCCCGTCCTAGTTGCGAAAGGTTCCTATTAATTAAAGCATGTGCACGCGTTATTGAGGTACAAACAACAAACGTACCAAAAACCCTGCAGTGAAATGTACGCCAAAAGGTATCGGGTAAGTGATTTTAGAATTACTACCAAACTCCAGCGTGGAGAACTGGAACGATCCTGGCTTGTCTACAAACAGATACTTGTTGTTCTGTATCACTGCAGTATGGGCATGCGCTCCGATTAGAACCTTTCGTCCTGACGCGAAATGAAGATGGCGGACATTAATCAAGCGGCCATTCCAGTCAAAGGCTGTGGCTCCTTGACCGACGATATGAACAGTAGTTGCCATGACAACAAACGCTCCTTGCTCAATTCTAAAGTTAGCAGCTGTCCTCGTGATAGTTGGACTTGCTTCTTTGGCTTCCGCTTGCAAAGTTTGACCGATGTGAACAGAAATAAAACCAGAACGGTCTCCAACGATCTTGTGTGCTGTAAGATTTAACTCTTGTCCATTCGGTGGCAAGTGTATCGAGGCTTTGCGATGCAAATGAAGCTCATCAAACACATAATTAGACATGTTCTCATCAAGAGTAACAACATGGGACCAGGGTCTGTTCTTGTTGTCGATTCGGAGCTGCGCATGTCGATGGCCGTGCTGATAATCACTCAAGTAAAGGGTGCCAGGTCCGCCACTGTACTCAGACAAGTCTTGGCGAATGTCACCCGATACCCCTCCAGTCACGACGTATTGTCCAGTAAACCTATTCTCAGTGGATATGTAGACTGCAGCACGGCCTCCTGATCCACCACCACCTGGCGACCCATCACCGTTGCCACCAGCAGCGCCAATAAGACCATGTCCGCTGAATCGTCCAGCTTGAACCCAGATGCTGCCGCCGCTACCACCTCCGCCCTGGGACCCTCCAGCAGCGTGCTGTCCACCACAGTCGATGGTTCCATCCAGATAAAACTGATCACCAATGGCTAACCGAATGACACCGCCAGCTGCTCCCCCAGGGGTACTCCCTGGGCAGCCCCGCGTTCCATAGTCCTCAGGCGTAAACAAACTTCCGTGTGGCTTCAACTCATTCAGACCGCTGTTTCCTGTGCAGAAATTAAAACAAGTTGGTAGTTGTGTGAGAACAATGTGTTGTTGTTTGGTACTAATTGAATCAGTCTCGCTGTTGCTCTGGTCTAACAAGCCAGTAACGCGAGTTGTTTATAGAACTTGTGGTGTGTTTCTATACTTTCAATACCTGAGGAACACATGACCAAAGGCCATTTCACATGTCTGAATTCTTATGTATTTTAAAAACTCAAAGCTAGCGGGTTAAGCACGTTTAACTGCACCGTCCTTGGACTGAGACGTTAAGTCGTTGGTCCCTTCGGTCCAAGGTTGGTCACTTCTTAACTGTTACGGGCTACCGACGTACAAAGTAAACAGTTTTTTGTATTGTTGTCTAGTACCTAAAATGGGCGTCGATAGCAAAAAGGAAACCAGTGAAGCTTCTGAACAAAACGTCATAAAATGCAGCTATATTATGGTTTACGTACTGGAACCAACTTGCGTATTCGACATGTCACAGCTGAGAATTATTTTGATTGTGGGATAGTTTTAGTTCCTGCTGAAACTGTCTTTTTCATATGAAAAAAACAAACACAATACACATACTGCAATAACGTAAACAGAGAAGTCAATATACATAATCTTTCACTGCATATCACCCACACATATTTAAAAGCTTTTAAATAACATACCAAAAACCCTTTTTTAGTTGGTAGTCTTGCGGTCAACGTTCGTTTTGCCACTTTCACAAAGAAGGTTCAGACGTTGTTTATATATAATGTAAATTAATCCAACCCTGGAATTCTCTTTTATTACCTCTGCAATAGACTACTGTACTTCTAATTGTTTACATTCTCGATTACCTGTCATACACTCACTGTCTGCATCGCCCATTACTTACCTTTTCCCCCTTTGCTTGCATGACTTCCACCAGAACCCCGACAGGAACTGGGTAGTACTGGTCCAACATTCGGTGTGGGACGATCTTTCCCAGATGAAGTGATTTTACTTCCTGCTTCAATCACCAATGACGTAACGCTCACATTATGAGTGTCAGCAACGATTGTTGCTCCGTACTTCATGTTAATCAAACCAACTGTACAATGCATTCCCCGAGAATGAGGCAAGAGCAGCTGGCCGCCATCTTGAATCTCAAGAACAGACAAAACAAAACTTCCCGGTTCCGCCACCACCAATGTTCCGTTGTACCACGCCGCTGTGTGCGCATGCATTAAGAGACGTACCTCAGTAGCCTTTGTGATGTAGATGTTGGTGACATGGGTCATTCGGCCATCGGAAACCAGAGAAGAACTCCCCTGAAGGGGTGCACCATTGCCAATAATATAAACTGACGCTCCAAAGACCATTTCACCATCTCTCTCAATCAAAAGATTTGAAGCGGGCTTCGAAACTCTATGCGTTGTGTCAGACGCTTCCAGAAACACCACATGATTAGCCAGCGCCTTTACTAGACTTGTGCGGTCTCCGACAAGCTTTGAGATTTTTAGTGTGTTCCTGACGTTTCTCTGAGCCAACCTGATAGTTGCTTTTTTGAGCAGACGCAACTCCGAAAATTCATACTCAGTTTTATTGTTCTCGTCCAGCACGAGTTCATGGGTGTAGGGTCTGTTGAGATTGTTCAACCATAGTTGGGTGTAGGGAAGTTTGTCTCGGATCTCGTGGATGAACACCGTCCCAGGACCACCATAGTGCCCTTGAGTTGCCGAGCCGCCGAAGACATCAGCGCCCCCTTTGTAAAAGAATACATTAGAATAGATGGCCACGCGACCACCGGCACCACCACCTGCACTCTGTCCACCGCTGTCACCACCAATAGCTGAGAGAGTACCATGACCTTTAGGTACAAAAACACATCAGACAATGGTCCTGATAATTCATTCATTGTTCTATTTCACTATAGCATTGTCGGTTGTTTACTGTTCAAAATTGTTACAGAGTTGTCTTGAATAGAATTAAAATATCTGAAGGTTTCGGCAAATTTAAAAGTTAGAATAAGTAGTCAAAAACACAGAATTGTTTAAAGAGTTGAAAAACGAGATTGCAAAAAAACCCCAATAATAAGTTCTAATATAAATATATTATTACATGACAAAGATTTACATTGCATGAGCAGTTTTAATCAACAAGGGATTGTGTCTATGTACTCCTCACAGACAAAAATGGAGATCAAGCCGTCGTTTATGTTAGCGAATAATAGGACCTGTTAGCTGTTAAGCCTTGTGTTAACTTTCCTATTCCCGAGTTAGCTAACCCACGGTTAAATAAACCGTTGCTTGGAGGTGGGGTTAGTTTTTAAACAAAAACCTAACGAATGGTTAGATAAACTAACCTTAGAACAAACCGGCTTTCTCATCGGCTGCTGCACAATGACATGACGTGACACGCAATAAGCAGACTTTTAGCTATTATTTTAACTGTTACTCTAACTTTGAATTTTCCCAAAGCAAAATTTGAAAAAAAATTATGTGTAAAAGCGATCTCTTCCTACATAGTTGGTACTTCACTAATGCATTCATATTGCATTTAATCAATCCTGTGTAATGAAACTAAACAAAACTCTGGTGACGTTTTAGAATAGCGTTAAAGGAAGAATATTCGCATTGTCGTTACTGCAGCATGTCTCACCTGTCATCAAATCCGTTTTTACAAGCAAACTCCCGCCACTTCCGCCTCCAGCACCGCTTCCTGGTTTTGCACTTGCAGCTGCTACTGTGATGGTACCATCGTTGACAATCTCATTCCCGGTTTGTATTGAGATATAACCACCAGCGTCCCCTCCGGTGACTCCGCGTTCGCCACTTCCTCCTCGACGGCCTGGCAGAACAGGAACGTACAGAGAACCGTAGTATGGTCCGCCACGTCCTCCTGGACCACTCCCACCGGTGCTTGAATGTCCAGCTCCAACACCTTTTCCTAGCATTGTCACTTGACTTGGTGGAGCAGCCTGGCGAGCCGAGTTATCACCGGAGCAGCTCAGCAGAGCGCCAATCTCGACATCAACGGTCGAAGCTAACACCTTTAAATGATGTGTTGAAAAAGACGCTCCGTACTTTATGTTGAAGATGCCAACTGATAATTTTACTTCCGTTTCGTCCCTCATGGTAACGGTGCTACCACTATGTAACTTAATGCTGGATAATTTGAATGTCCCGGGAGGGTCCCGCAGCTGGATGTTTCCGACCCTTGTAGCTGTATGAGCTCCTTTATAGAGTTTAACAACTTTGTTTAAAGTGACCTGTAAATCTCGCACTCCTGCCAAAGTCCCATTAAGCTCCAAGGTTACTTCATTCCCAACAAGATAGGTGCTGGCTGCCATGACAAGCTCGCCTCCATTCTCAACTTTAAGGTTAATTGCAGGTTTAGAAACTGTTCGTTTATTCTCTTCTGCCTCCAGGAACACTTTGTGATTGCGATAAACATGAAGCAAACCAGTACCATCGCTGTACAACTTCACTATTTTTAAAGTTCGAAGTTTTCCGTCAGCTTTGTTTACAAGCCGCAAAGATGCTCTGTTCGACATGTGAACTTCATCAAACACAAAACTTGTGTTTTCACTTAGCGTTAGAAAGTTCGACCAGCTCTGTGCCTGATTGTCAAGGTGCAGCTGGCTGTATGGCCGCTTGCTTCTAATGTCTCGAATGTGAACCGTCCCTGGCCCACCAGGTTGTCCCGTAGATGACAAACCACCAACAGCTTGGAGTGTTCCATGAAATGTGTATCTGCTGTCCACATTTACAGCAATACGTCCACCCGACCCACAACCACCGACCCCATCTCCTCGTCCTCCATTGGCTGACAACAAGCCGACGCCACTGACTTGCCGTGCCACGTTCAACAAAATACTACCACCGCTTCCACCTCCACCACTTGTTCCGGCTTTAGCATTTCCACCGTCTGCATGAATACTTCCGTAAAGACTCAGAAAGTCCGAGTAAATATGAACGAAACCACCACCTTTGCCAAAGCTGTTGGGCGTAGTACCATCACCCCCGGGGCAGCCTGGTTGAACTGATTTATACAAAGAGCCATAATAACCTCCTGGAGTCAAGCCACCATAACCAGATCCCCCCATACTAGCATGCCCACCACCGGATCCTCCATGACTAGATGCTTTCCCAGTGCCAATGACGTTTCCTGTGCTGGTAATTACGTCACTAACCGTAAGTACAGATGAATGTTCGAGAGACAGATCTCGTGATTTGATTATAAATGATCTTCCTCTCAGCGTCACAGCCTTTTTGATCTGCATTACCCCAACAGTTATCCTTGCATCGTTCGGGAGCACAAGGCTCGATCTAGTCTTGAGAATAATTGATGCAAATTGCTGTGATCCAGGTTTACTTTCAAACTTGAACTTTCCATTCTTCAGAAACGCAGTCTGTGAGGTGTCAGCGAACTCTACACGTGCTCCTGATTCCAGTGCAAGATGCCGAACATTTGACAGCTTTCCTTTCAGATTTACTGTCACTCCAACTACGGTAACATTTGACGACGAAATCAAATTCGCTCCTTCTTCGACAAGAAACCCTGTGCGCAAGCTAAAATGGGTTTCACCTGTTTCTATCGCCACTGCATAAAACGTTTGTCCTGTCCTAACGGCAATATACCCGTTTCCATCATCACCGAAATCAGCAACTCTTGTAGAAACTTTTCCACTGTTCGTCTGTGCTACTTCTAATAACACGTTTCCGGTAATTGTTAAATGGTCAAAAGTGAAGTCATTAACCCCTGGTTCTGCAATGACCGTGGCTGGCTTGGCGCCAGAACCTTTGAGATTTTGAGTTTTCAAGTATCTCCGTGGTTGAAGCTTAGCAGTGTCTTCGATATACACTGTTCCTGCAGCCCCAATGCCACCAACCGACCCAACTGCACCCCCTTTGGCACTCAGCAACCCTTCAAAAGCCATTTTTTCTTGCAAATAAATTGCTATTCTTCCCCCACTGCCCCCATGACCATTTCGGTTTCCATTTCCACCATCTGACGTAAAGATTCCATTTCCAACAAGATTCTGAGCAGAAAGCCAAACAGAACCACCGCTTCCTCCGCCCGCGTCCACGCCAGGTGCATCTTCACCACTGACGGTGATTTCGCCCTCCAGCTGCAAGTTTCGTATGACAACCAAGCGCAATAATCCACCGCCAGCACCACCTCTACCAGCTGCAGAACTACCACCTCCGCTGCCTGTCATGTTTGGATTTAGTGTCGAGCCATACCAGAGTCCAGTTCTATAAGTTGAACCACCTCCATACCCTCCATGTCCCGCACCAGTACCAACAGAATGTATGTAGGCTCCTGCACCTTTTCCTTTGTTAGCTGGGTAACCTTGTGCAGACAAATCAATTTTAGCACCTGGATGGACTATAACCTCTGACGACTGAACATCTAGCCAACTGCCTCGCAGTACCGCACCATAGTTAAGCTCTAGTGTTCCAACAACCAACGGCACTTTCTTTAGTCTTGAGTTTTCAAACGTAACAGAAGCACCGTTTTTAATGTGTAATGAAGAAAATCTGTATTCTCCTCGCTTTGTCATGAACGTATAGTTACCATCAATGAAACGGGCAGTTCTTGCAGATGCTAAGAGCTCTGTACGTTTTCCTTCGCCAATAATCATATTGAACACATTTGACAGAGTTCCAGAGAACACATTTGCATTTCCAAGAAATTTAACGGTAACAGGTAAACGAAGTTCTCCATCAGGTTGAACATGGAAACTACATATCGGCTGTGTATATTTCTTGCTAGGCTCGAGGACCAACACAACGCCATCCTGCACGCGAATCACACTGTTCGAGTCCGTTAACAGATTGCCGATGACAATATTCCGTTCAACCAAAAATATCACATTGCCATAAAGCTGCAATTCGTCAAACTCGTAGGTCTTTACTGATTCCCTTAAAAGCACGGGTAAAGATGCCGATGGAGAAACGCCTCTGCTGTCAAGAATGAGTTTACTTGACCTGTATCCCTCCCTAAATGTATTGATGTATACAGTGCCAGGAGAGCCGCTCTTGCTATTCGCAGAGCCTCCTTTTGAAATTAAGTCACCTTGATACATAAACTCACCATTCAAAATGATAGAAATACGCCCACCGCCTCCTGCACCAGTAACACCTGTCTTACTATCGCCCCCTAGAACACGTAACACCCCCCTACCGCTGAACTTCTCCATAATATTCAGGCTGATACTTCCCCCACTGCCACCTCCGACTTTGCTTCCATCACCATCTTGGCCATTTGAAGAAATGATACCATCTAAAATCAGCTTGCCCGCCTCAATGCTGACAATTCCTCCACCTGCACCAACTCCACTTTGTTTGCTAGTGAACCCCCCACCACTACCGAACTGGTCAGCCTTGTACAATGTTCCATACAGAGGACAAACCTCTACTGCACGTCCACCACCACAACCACCAAAACTGCCTCCACTTGGACCCTGGCTTGAGCCTGCACCAGGACCTTGCCCCATCAAGTAACCTAAGCCGTCTCCTTTCACAGTACCATTAAAAGCTACATGGAGTCGTGGTGTCTTAATTCGGACGTTAGAACCTTCTAGGGTACCACCGAAAGCCACATCTACAGCTACAGATCGTATCTCCACAGGCTGTCTACTGCCAATACCAGTCTCTAACTTAATAATACCACCACTTGAAACTTTCAAAAGGCGAAAAGAGAAGATGCCAGGAACATCGCTTGCGGTCCCAATGATACCTGTTTGTGCAAAAACGGCTATAGCCTGGTTTGAAACAAGAAGTTCTTGGCCACCAACCAACCTGCCTGCAAGGTATATGGAGGGAGTTACTTTGGTCTGGGTTATGTAAAGCTTTGGTGATACAATTAGGCTTCCACTTCTTTCGACACTCATTGCCCAGGGCAACACAAACGGCTTTGTAGATAAAGCTTTGCTTGCACCAAGCGAGACGGTCTGATTGGCGCGGACTATGAAGTGGCCAGTTTTATCTCCTTCCAGTTTCAATACGTCAATTTTCATTTCCTTATTAGCTACTGAAGCAACCTCAAGCTTTGCGTTGTTTACGAGTTTAAGTTCCCCTATTGTGTAAGAAACTTTCTGTTCATGCATGATAATTGTCTTTGTTTGTGACACGCGTCTCCCATTGTCAACTATCGTGGTGTTTTGAGGCAATCCTACAAGAACCTCGCGAATAAATACAGTACCAGCCGCTGCACAGGGCCCAGAGCAGCCTCCAAACGCTGTCACCTCACCCTTGAAATCCGACCTGTCGCCAGCATAAATGGCAATACGCCCACCGCTACCTCCACCTGCCGAACCAGAACCATCTCCACCATTAGCTTGAATGACACCGTCCCCTATCAGCGTCGAAGCATTTACATAAATACTTCCTCCACTTGCACCACCAGTGCCATCGGAGGACTGACCACCGTCAGCTGTTATTTTACCATGAAGCATTAGTCTTTTCTTGACATTTAGAAACACGATCCCTCCACCACGTGCAGTGTTGCCACTACCATGGTAACGAGGTTCAAAGACAGAACCATATGCATTGCCAGTATTGGAGCCACCACCTTGTCCACCATGGCCACAACCACTGTTAGCACTTGCTGGAGACCCTGGCCCTCGCAGCAGACCACCTTCAGACACAGTCAGCTTTGTGTTACTATCAATCGTCATGTCATTGGTAGATATACTAACGACTTTCGGGAACGTATTCAGTTCCAATGATGAAGATCTGCCAAGGTGAATTATGTCGGCTTTCAATACAAGATTTCCTCCGTGAAACACCAAGCGAGAGTTAGTTTGGAGCACTATCGCATACAAATCCAGCTGTGAGGAATACACTGTTCGTCGCAGCTTTCCCTGTTCACTTATTTGCACTGACGATCCAGTTTGCAATACCAAGCTTCTTGACCTCAATTCACCATTGCCCACAATTTGAACATACTCGGATTTTCCTACCACTGCTTCATCAACAAAGAACACACCGGCAATTGAGACAGTCGGTGATCCAGGACCACTGAAAACAACTTGTCCAAGTATAGACATAAAACCCCCTGCCTTGACTTGTACCTTACAGAGGAGCTTCTTGTTCACTTCACTAATATCGGTCACAAACATTTTACCAGTGCTTTCAACGGTTATGGTTCCAGTATTATCTGTGACAAGTTTGGCTACCCGCAGTTTTGAAGTGACTGAAAGTGTACCACTGGATAACAATCGTAGTTCGTCAAAATTGTAATTTGTTGGCACTGGCGGAAGAAAAGATGGCAAGGTGCCTGAAGAACTAATAATCACGGTATCACGACTGTCTTGTTGTCGAAGGAAAACAGTTCCAGCTGCACCGGTCGAAGGTCCACTTCCGCCAGCTGCATCATAAATGCCCTCAAACTGATTAGATGATTTTGTAACAATGGCAATTCTTCCCCCACCTCCGCCTCCACCACTACCTCCAGAACAAATTCCACCACGAACTCTGAAAGTCCCTTGGCCCACTAGGGTGTTTGCTGTAATATATATGCTCCCACCACTTCCACCACCAGCTCCACGAGGTGCTGAGCCTCCACTGGCATCAACCAGCCCATCCAAGATTAACTCCCCCACACGCACATTAACAACTCCTCCTGCTCTACCGTGGTCGCCTCCTCCATTCGATCCGTAATCCAACGGTTTCCTTAAGTCGCCAAATATCGATCCAAAGTTCGCTGGTCCCCCTGAAGGGCCTCCGTGGCCACCATACGCTCCTCCGCTATTGCCAACAGTACCAGCCGGGTTACGAAAGTTTCCAGGATTGGCTATAATACTTCCGCCCGAACTAACGGTTAGTTTCGAAACTGTCATTGTACTTATGTCTTGTCGTCTTGAGCCTGCTTCGACAAACAGCTTTCCACCACCTCGTATTTCGAATGAATTGTACGAATGGTTTCCAAGTGGGAGGTAGCAGCTCTGTCCATTGTAAAGAGCAAAATCCGTCGAATTGCAGGCAATGTAGTACGTGATGTTAAAGCGAGTTTCGTTAACCAACACGTAGATAGTTCTTTCCTCAAGAAATGACTCTTGGATGATTATTCTGTAAGAACCATTCTCAACGGCAGTTGTAAAAGCAAAGGAGACATTCACCGACGAGCTATTAGCCAGATATATGTTTTGAGAAGAGCAGTTGCTCGAAGAAACATTAACTCTAGCGCTGCTCAAAGAGTTGTTCACAGCAGTGTTATTCAAAACGCAGTTAACTGTACGATTTTTCCATACAGTCACATTTACCACACGAGAAACATTCAGTGTCACAATGTAGGATTCATTAGACATTTTCCAGATCCGTTTTGCTCTATTGTCAACAAGACATGGGTTGTAAAGTGTCTTTGACGCCCATTCGAACACTTGAAAGTGCGGTGGACAGTTACGGTAGGGCAGTGGCTGTCGCAGTGAGTCCGAAACTCGCTTTAGCACACTCCAATAAATGTTGGGATGAAGGGTAGCCCCATAGTCGTCTTGAAGTACATTCAACCGAATGCGTGTCTTCCATGCTGTTGTTGTCTGTACTTTTCCATTGTTTTTCACATGAAGCGATTTGAAGTCAAAGTAGCTAACACCTTTAACTGGTGCAATCTTGTAGCCTGTATGTCCAGGAAACTGAGACTTAAAGGTCCCTGCAAGTGTAAAACTGCTCACACCAGCAAGACTTCCAGCGACCATAAGCGTCGTGCCTTTGCTTACTATAAGACTAGGTGGAGTGTCAACAGCACCGTTTTCTTTGATTTCGATATTTACTCGAGTCTTGAGTGAACTCTGTCCTTGAGCCACGTACACATCCTGACTTCTGTCAACAACTAACCAGCCGCTTTTATCACCAGTCAGTTTGTTTGTTATGAGGGTCATTGGTGTGTACTCGTCGCAGGAGAGCATTGATAGTTTTGCACCTTCAACAAGCTGGATTTCATCAAATTGAAAATCAATTATTTTGCGATTGCACACGAGAGATGCTGGTTGAGATGACCCATCCTTCAGCACCAGCTTGGAGTAGCTTTTTGCACCATCAGTTTGTTTCAGAAATAAGAAACCAGATGAGCCTGCATTCCCGTGTCCAGAATTCAATCTTGTGACAAACAGCAGCAACGATCTTTGGTAATGGAGCGAAATAATGCCGCCACTTCCTCCTCCAGCGTAGCTGAACACTCCATCTCCCCCTCTAACATCCAATTCGCCAGTTCCCGATATCGCAGGTGCACGGATCAGCATGCTTCCTCCAGCTCCGCCTCCATTGTAATGCCTTCCACTTCCACCTCTAAATGTAAATAAAATTAGAGAAATTAAGGACGATATCACAACAATTGAAGGTTTTCCTGGGTTGATTTGTTTTTGCTTTGTATTTAGCGATAATCATACTCACGTTATTTTTATAGATTCTAGCGTACATAATACATTGAGAACAATTAAAACAGAATTAAAAGAAATTAAAATTACTAAGAATAAGAAAAAACGAAAAATAATACATATTACATTTGGTGCAAAGAGTCATAGTGATGTATAACCATAGTTCTGATCCAAACTTGGTAATTTGAATTTTACATGCCGAATATTGAAAAGCACTAACTTTTACGCGGATTGATGGATAATATATTTTGCAGTAAACGTTACAACATGGGTTTGTGTGTGTGTGTGTGTGTGTGTGTGTGTGTGTGTGTGTGTGTGTGTGTGTGTGTGTGTGTGTGTGTGTGTGTGT
>JAOEHT020510484.1:0-16698 GCA_025448195.2 Parazoanthus atlanticus | reverse complement strand
AAAGAAAAGAAAAGAAAAGAAAAGAAAAGAAAAGAAAAGAAAAGAAAAGAAAAGAAAAGAAAAGAAAAGAAAAGAAACACCAGCAAACAATTTGCGATGAGTTGTTTGCGACTTGATACCGTTTTTAAAAATGAAAAAAAAACCCCGATATTTAAACAGTTAAGCTCTTTTCTGGGGAAAAAAAGTTTGCGCTAACAGTAATTGCGTTTTTGAAAATTTTATGCGCTTTCAAATATACAAGGCGCCATACACAGATGCAGATATTATTGTTGTCACTATCAAACTTAAACCGCTAGTTTAGACAACAGAATTAATCATTAATCTCGCGGTTGCTTGTGTGCATGGGATTTTTGGTTAACAATACAATACAGAAATATAATTGCAGGCAAAATGTTAAAAAAAAGGAATGTTGACATAGCTATAACTGAAATAAGGAGAAAATGAAACATGGAATGCCATGAATCATACGTGTCTATTACACCGAGTTAGGTCGAAAAACAATGAACAAATCCCGCACCGACATTTGTTAAACGTTATACATGTTTATCTATCGATATTTTATTGTTCGAAGTACCTGTACTTCTTGCTCACCCATCCTTTTGTTGTAGAACTCGTGCCAAATATTGATTTTATCGAACAGTATTGCATGAAACCTCACTATGAGGAAATTAACCGTTAAGCTTGCATTTCTGATATATGTTCTAGTCATTTAAATATGAATATAGAAAACAATTGCACTGTTGAAAAGTAATTGAAAAAAAGCTTGGGTTAAATTTTCTACCTTTAAAGGTATTTCTATGCAGCTACTTTGTATCAAAGACTTTTAAATACGAATTGGCTCAATTCCGGTATATTTGGCAGATAAAAGGTTACTTCCCGCCAACATCCGTAAGACGACGTTAGATTGTCGCAGGAAAATGGGTATGCGACTCCTTTAAAATTATCTTAACAAGACTTCATTTTAATGGTGGCTTCAGAAGTTTTTAAAAAAACGCTGATAACTAATTCATTTCTAATTTTTATTTCAACCGTCCGGAAACGCACGTCACTCTATTGTTTGCTTCGTTAATTCGGAGACAGGTGCATGTTTCTACGTTAAGACACTTGTCAAGTATTATTTGTACAGAGTGCGCTTTGATTCTCGAGCAGTGAAGTCTGCAGTCGTTTTGAGAAAAGCGTTTTCTTGTTCGTGGCATCGAATACAAACCGAACTAAATCAATATCAGAAGCTGCCTAATCCTTGGTCTTTCACACTTTTAAAATCCGTAAGAGTCGGTTTTCTGGATTGTGTCGAGCCTGATGTCTGACGGTGTCGACGCTAGCTTTGAATTTCTTTCAATCAATTACACAGGCGAAATTAACAAGTACTTCAAGCTCAGATGTGATCACAAACTTGACATGATCTCGTGGTGTTTACTGGCAGCTCTTGCTGTTGCTATTTTAGTGGGAAACTTATTTACTTGCGTTGTTTTTCTCTCCACTGAGCGACTGCGTCGTTCAATTGTGAACAAGTTCCTTCTGAGCTTGGCAGTGTGCGACATTCTTATGGCCGTCCTGGTGACTCCGGGGTATGCTGCTTTTTGTAACACTGGTTGTGAGTACGCTCTTACCAAATACTGCTGGCTTTTGCAGGGTGGAAAGGACTACGCATTTTTGACCTCTGTTTTTAACTTGTTGGCAATTACCTACGACAGGCATGTTGCGGTTTTTCAGCCCCTCACGTATGCCGTAATAATGACTCCGAAGAAATTTCTCTGGATTTTGTGTTCAGTTTGGATCTCACCCTTAACACTCGCTCTCATGAGGCACAGTTGGCACCATATCACAAATTTTACCGAAGCCGAAAAGGAGATGTGGGATTATAATTACAATTATGCTCTGCTCTTTACTTTCGTTATAGTACCTATCATAGCGGTTTGCATTTTTAACTTCAGGATTATTAAAGCCATAAAAAAGCAACGGCAACTGAGGGCGCCCGCAAGAATTCATTCGGAAACTAGCAAAAACCAGGCACAAGAAAGGAATCACAGGACAGACATCATTTTGGCAAACAAAGGTACACTGTCTTGCATAGTTGTTACCATTATTTTTGTTATCTGTTGGATTCCAAGGGGTTGTTATTTTTGCTGTTACCTTTTTCATCGTCCAGATCTTGTTACTCCAGTGTTGGCGAAAATCACAGTTTTTTTCTTGTTCTTCCAGTCTTCAGTTAACCCCATAGTCTACTCTTTTTACAGGTCAGAATTTAGAGAAGCTGCTAAAAAACTGCTTAGACTGTAACTAAATTTAGAGGTGCAGAAATATCATTGAACATTGCAGAAAGGTACAGAATTGTCATTGAACATTGCAGTTCAATGACATTTCAAAGCAAAGCTTTATTATTGTTGTTATTATTATTATTATTGTTGTTGTTGTTGTTGTTGTTGCTGTTCTTATGACATAACATCTTAACACAGGATTCTGAGATATTTCACTGTAGAGAGATGATACCCGTTGTTTACGATAAGTAACATTATTAATCTAGTGGTTAGTATTTGAAAAGAAAACAATTTATCGGTATGGAATATTTATTGTTCGACCTGAGAAATCGGTCCGACGACCGAAACCGTAAAACGTTCAGGCCACCAAATGTTCTTTTTTATGTTCAGTCTGAAAAGTAACGAAAAAATATTTAACTTGGCTTGACTCACTTAATTATTTTTGTGCGCTTTAAAATATATACTTTTCAGCTTGTTTAAATATTTGTGACGTATATCACATCCTGTGAATTTTTAAATCGGTATACATGCATACCGCTTCTAACTACAATGAATAATTTTAATTACTATATTTCTGAAAATCTCAGGATGTGTGATAGCTTTAAAATTGAAAAAAGGTCTCAATTATGTTTCTTAACGATAACTTTCTCATCGAATGATATCTGATGACGAACATTCAAATAGCATCTGGCGCCTGATATCATAATCTTTCTAAACGCCACTAAATTTAATTCATATCTAATATTAGATATTCAGCTCAACAGAAAGAGAGGAAGACGCCAAACGACAAATGCTTAGTTTAAAGAAGGTAACACAATATCAGAAATTCCGAATTATTTCAGTAATAGTTATTTGGGGGCATTGCATATTCGCATTCACTCCATGAACATTGTGCATTTTTTTCCTTGTTCTGTTAGTTTATTAACTAGAAATCTGTTTTTCTCCTTTTAACATGTTTAAACATGTTTGTATTTAGATGCGGGCTTAACAAAACTTGGAAGTGAGGAGATTTGGGTCTTGTCGTGACGATAAAATATGCATCGGCATAAATTGATAAAGCTATATTGCACCAGCTTTGAAATCACGCGAACAGAATGTTGTTCTTCATTCTTTCTTTATAAGAACCGTTTTATAAGAACGCTGAGGCCCGAAAATGGCAAATTTAAAAACAGTGGAGACTAGGAAAGGAACGTCTATTTCTCTAATTTTGAGTATGGAACGGAGAACCTGACCGCTACTAAATATCGCGAGAGAACAGTATAATTTCACATTCAATTTTGATAAACGGGCGATAGCAATGCATTTGGGTACATATATGAACTGAGTTAGATGTTTGTAACAGGCTTTGAATGTATTTACGCAGACAAAATTCCAAAAAATATCAAGACCACTTTTAAGAACATTTGAGGCTGAGGTCTTAAAAAAAGTTAAGAATGTTCGACCTCAACCCATAAAAAATAAACGTTCCCACAAAAAAGAGCGTACTTTATCGATTCATCAGATTAGTAATCGCTTTTTTCACCTGCGCAGTTAGTAATTTAGAACCAGATAATTTTGGCAAGGTTTATTGTTCTTAATTTGTTTTTCGCAATTTATGCCTCTAATATCACACCTACACAAAATACTGGCTTCTGATTGGTTGTTAGAATTGGTTAGACTGTGAATTTTTCTTTAATAACGTGCAATTATATTTAATAGCACATGTGTTAAATTAAATTGTCATTCGAGAACTTGCGACACTGTCCTGATTGATCCTGACACTTTCAACGGTACGGTTCGGTCATGTATTTTCCAACTGTTTGCATTAAATCTTTGAAAAATAATCTCAAAGAAACATGTGAACGCCTATAGATTTATTATTAGTATAGCATTCTTGCTGGAGAGATACGGACACAGAATTCATTATTCGAACGAAACCATTCTTGTCAAATCTTGAAGCGGGCTGACAAACAAGTTGCTTTATACTTCATCATTCCATTTTTTCTTTGCCCACAAAACATTTACGACTCCAAGGGAACCTTGGCGAAGAAGGCAGAAGAAGGAACTTTGCTGAACAATATGAAAGACAGTAAACACACGTGACAGAATAACTTCTGTTAAAATAAATGGTTGGCCATCAATAAAAGTGGTCGACTTAAATTAGGAAATTTTCCCCCACTCGTGTATCTACCTAGGACAAGCCAGGAAAATAGGCATCTGGGCCCCGTGATTACAAATTCTTTTCGGCTTTCCGGCTTCAATTATCGAATCCTCAGAAGTCATTCGGAACTCCATTTTGCGAAAATCCTGGCTCAATTTTTGACAATTTGCTGGTGCCTGAGCTCATAATAAAGGGCTGAGAAGGCTCAATCCTTGCCAGTTTCGGAGAACTGTTTATTGGCACTGTGAAAATGATATAAACGTTGGAATTGTGTTTTTAGTAACCAACAGTTTGTCTTTCACGGACAAGGGGCCAGTTTAGCAAATAAAGTTCAAATGGAAATTAAAATCCTTTGGCAGTTGTTAGTGCAGAATGCAAACCTGGTTCGAGACTTATACTAAAATACATATTACAACATTATCCAAACACGCTTTCCATTAAATATGGGTCTTTATGCTGTTAAACGTAACAAGAAATAGATAATTTCTTTCAATCTTTGGAAAGTGCTTATATCTGGGGGAAGGGGAGCATATAACCGGAGTATTCTTTTTGTTAGTGCGCCTGTAACTACGGGAAGGGGGGTTAGTTATAGTTTATTTAATTTGTCGCATAAATTACAAAGGAAAGGCGAGAAATTAAAATAAATTGGGTGTGACAGGGGAAAGGAACAGAACTTTCGTCCCAAATGAGACCTAGCCCGGCTAAGATGATCTTAATGTAGGTCTGTGTGTTAGCCGGTATACAGTGGAATAAACAAAACCAAAAAGAAACAAGTGTCACGAGTCATTACTTGTTTCTGTTTGCTATCAGTTATTTTACTTAAAAGTACGTATCATAGTATAATGGTATCAACGATTATGTTTAGACCGTAGGCGCGCGTCGTGGTAGAAGGTTCCCCACTTTGACGGTAGCCAGTGATCGTCTCCTTCCAAAGTCTCTGGTAAAATAATGGATGCCACATTTGATCTGTAAGGTTCTATTTTGTGTTCGCGGGTTCGCTGAAGGAACGGTACCGGGTCTTTATGACAAAGCAAGTCTCTTTGTCCACCCGCTTTCGACAATTTGACAAACTCCGAGTCATCTGCTTTGAGTTTGTTTCTCCACGATTTTCGTGTGCGTTCATTTTCTTGTTCCTCTCTCCCTGTTAAACAAGCCACCTGGGAAATTACCGGCAAACTCAAGCATTCAGAGCTGGTTTTGCGCTTTCTACTGCTGTTAAGCTGTGCAGAATGTTTGTCCGACGGCGAATTAATTCCTCCAAGGTTTGGAAGAATGCCAAATGGTCGACGAGCTCGGAGTTCTTTGTCTACAGGTTCGTTAAAAAATCGCTCCTGTTTCGGGTCATACCGTGTTGTCAGACACTGCACCTGAGAAATTGGAGGAGGTTGGATTTTCTTCCTGTGGCTTGTTGCTTTAATCATGTCATCGTCGGACAGGATTATGTTATTGGGCGCCCTTTCATTTAACCAACAAGGCCTGTAGCGCATTTTTGGGTCTCCTGTGTTCCAAAATAGAGAGACAGTTTCAATTTTGAGTAACTGGTCTTACCCGCTACAGCCGCCTATTGGATTGCTTATTGACGCCACTATTAGCACTGACCTTGCAGCAAGTCCTTGACTTTAGAAAACAACTAAAGGAAAGAAACATTGATTAATTGATTGATTGATTTGATATGATATGAAAACAAAGGAAATCGTCTTACATCGTGGCTTGCTTCATGTAATTAACGGAGGCCGTTGTTTTTGTGAGGCTTATATTAATTACGAGTCAATGGTTGATCGTCCCAGTTGGTGTGGTCCTGAGAAGGACTGTTGTTGGTTATTTACTGACATTTCGACAACCTGTGATCATGACTGTGTGGAAGTCATTGTCAGAGTCTGAAGATGACTTCCACACAAATTGCCGAAACTTCAGTCATATATATGTATATATATCTGTCTGATTTTTGAAGAAGGTACTTTGGCTCCATATCGCATTTGGTTACCAAGTCTCTACTACTGCCTTGCCAACCCCTCCCTTCTCTAGTCGCTTCAGAACCCAGAATGACCGAAGTCCATCTAGTCTTTAACTGTGTAATGACGCGTGTTTTTAATTGATTAAGGCCGGAAATAACACTTTAAATTTCTTCAAAAATATCGCAAAAAGCCATTTCTAGTAGCCTTTTGGGGTTCGATTGTTATATCTTGCAACACATATACCGCCACTTTCATCAAAATCTACATATTTTACCCATATTTTCTTGGTTTATGAGTGATTCGATTGAAACATGCATGCGAACCCACCTGGATCTGCGATAGTTATGTACAAAAATAAACTGAATAATTTAAGATCAATTTGAAGCTAAATTTGCTAAAAATTTAAATGAACGAGTCTGTGTCAAACTTATCAGGATTATATTTTAAAAAATAGTATAGTTTGTTTGTTTTTTATGCACTTGTGATGATGTTTAACTTAAAATTCACTGGCAAACTCGGTTTGTCGGTTGAGACGTTTTCCTCTTCTCGCTCAAATCTGATTAACTTATTTTTAAACTTGGACGACCTTTATGCGTTGCTTAGTAATTTCTCCTCTTCCAGCTCTTCCCTATGTTTTAGATTTGAAATTTCGTCAGATTATACAAACAATGACACCTGCCGCATATGACACTTGTACGCAAAGTTCATTTTATCAGAATTCTATATCTATTTTTTTGATTTTCAGGAAGCAGGAGATAGTCTTGCTCTATATTTTCGATCGGCTTAGAATTCAAATACAAAATAAATGATAAATTAAGATCTAACACTCTGTACAACTCTTTTAGAACAATATATGAAGTCAGAAGAATACAAAATTACAAATTTTACTCAGAAAACAAGCGAGTGACAAACCTGTTATGGTAATTCCAGTCTCGATGATTGTATGGTTCAGCAAACGATTAAATATATTGACATGTAAAATTTCTTTCAACGGCTATCTTTCTAGATCCTTTGACGAAAGTGTGATTTAACTTTGCATTTTAACTGGTGCAGTAAGGATTCTTTGCTTTGTGATATTTGTTTGAGGTTCCAAGGTAACCCACTGACCAGCGGGATATACTGTTGCCTTGGTTACAGGATCCTCACATGGTCAACACATTCGATATTTGCATGTAATTAACAAAGCCACTAAATTATTTTCCAAACAAAATCTACATCAAAGAACTGTTCAAAACAGTAAAATATGAACCGCTTACTGGGATGTGATTAATGTCATTTTTACCATAATTTAATGTTTGGTGGCAAGATAATATTGAAGCACTGAAAGCTAATCTAATTGTCCAGTGAATAAAAAAAGCTGTTTTAGAAAACATCACACTCATGAACAAAAACTACACCTTTTTTGCTTTTCTTTTTATTAGAACTTTCTCAAGAGAACGTACGTTAACGCTGATAAAAAAAACCCCAAAATTTAAGAACATGTCAAGAACATATTGAGCCTCAAGAAAAGTAAGAAAGTTCTACTTTATAGAAATGGAAAGAATTGTTACTAAACTGTAGAGTAATGTCCTTTACTGTATTACATAAGTTACTTGAAATGTCATTTCGACAAAAACTACAATGTCTTTGGCCGTAACTAACCATATACTTCGATAGCGAAAAATGTTATCTCACTTTTGGCTTGGCAAACCTGAACGAGGTTGCAGTAACAAACACCATCATAATGGTTAATATCATTTCTTTAAAATATCCCCAAAATGAAAACTTTTTAAGAAAATCACGAAAATCTTAAGAACATTCAACCTGGGTCATCAAAATAGACGTTCATAAAGAAGCACCCGCCAGATGGTACGCCGTTGGGGACGCCAGTGATCAGTAAACACACCAGTACGTAGGGTTTATTCACAAGATGAACCAGTGATATTCTTGCAGTTTGACATTTCTAAGTGTGACAAAGTGTTTCTTTTTCTAAAAGGGAAATGACAAATTTATTATTTCTGAAAATCAATGGGTTATAAAGTAAATGAATACGTGTGCTATGCCTTACACCGTACTAGTTTAACGCTGCTAGTGGCTTTCTTAAAAACTTTGTAGGAAACAGCAACTCTGATCAAAGTAAAAACAATCATCACTGTCGTTTTAAGAAAATTGGTTAAAAAATGTGAGTTTACGCCAAATAACCTTGTCCGTAAAGCCGAGTGATGCTGAAAAACGGCCAAAAATTAAGAATGTGGTATAGAGAGTGACATAACTCACGCTAAATTAAACTAAGTAAGTAGCATTTATTCTATGTATATTTCAATTAAAAATGTAAAGAAACATTACTTTGATATCGCGAGTTATAAGTAAACTTCTACTGCCAAATCATGCGTTACTATTGGTTAGATTCGATCACGTGATATCATTCACAGGTCTGAAGTCTTGTAGTTAGGTGTATGTTTTCCTTCATTTTATTGCGGCGACATGTCGGAATAACAGCTGCGCATGCGTAAGTTGTACTTGTAGCAGGAGATAAGCGCTGTTAAACTTCGAAGTTCCCATTTTTTTTACAGCTAAGTAAGCAACCCGTAACTTTTTTCGACCACAAAATTGCGTTGTTGAAACATTTATGTGTCTAAACCCCTGCTTTTTGTAGACTGTTCTTGCTTTGTGCAAGTTTGTGAGATCAACTGACGTCAGTTTTTACGACATGTTAACAGCGACCAATCCTTTCCACTATCAGTGTAGCGAATAAATCGATCTTTTGGTAACGCAGACTTCAGTTGGTAAAAAGAAACGACCTTGAACCATCCTCGTCTAGACTTGATAGTATCGTGTTCTATCTTGATGCCACACTGAGGGAATGTCTTATCCTCCGCAATGACAACTGTCGTACAAATCTTGTTGTTGATGTTTTCATCATGTTCAAAACGAAGCAAGCTCTTCCAGCTTCGATTTAGAATTGTTGTTGCTTTACCAAACATTATTGTCTTAATGATGAGATCTGTGTGCTTCGAGGATCGTTCTTTTGCAGTGAGACGTGAAGAACTTTCAAAACTTTTATGTTTTGTTCCCATTGCTAAACTGAGCTTAAACTGGCTATATTTCCTGTATTACCGTGTTGCAGCGGAGCTCAAAGCAGATGTCGCACGTATTGGTTGTTTGGAATCATGTTGCGTGTGTCAAATTTATGCATGACATAGAATCGGACATATCCAACTCATAACGCTTCTGGATCAGTATGTTAAACAATTATTTATACATACGGCCAAACGAGAGGACGTTGAAAAAACAAACAAAATTTATGTGTTTTACGAAGGCAACAACTGATTCGTAAATAATTGATCAACTGATATTCTTTCAATCCACTCTCTTGCGTTTGTAGTTTATTCAATTATTTATAGTCGTTGCCAATGACATAACATAATTTTGGCCTTCTGCCGAAAACAGGAATCATCCGATTCGTCTTTAATTTAAGACGGTTCTTTCTATTTGTTTTCAGATTCGAATTCACACCTGCATGTCACTTGCAAAACACCATAAACAAATTTCCTCACAAACGTACTTCAAGACACACTGGCCATGATAGTCTAACCCGCGAAGCGACAATAATGGATATGATTTTTAAAAGGGGAAAAATCATTTTTTGCCTGCATGGGTGTATCGCTGCGGCCAAAGGTTTGGCATACCTGTCAAACAGTGAATTAGTATTATTCGTATATCCATTTTTTTATACATTGTCATTTACGTCCAGTAGTAACTGAAACATCTGACCTACATTTCTTGTGGACTCAAATACACATGCTTGAACAATGGCTTGAGGCGATCATTTCCATCGGTATACGGCTTTGTAACGTCTAGTTCTTATCTTTCATTACATTGTTAGGACAACCAGCCACCATACGGCCCTCACAAGAGTCAAGCCCGAAAGTGTCTGAATTTGTTTCGTATAAATAATAGTTGTGTCTTTCTGACATATGATTTCAGGAATACTTCTCGATTATTTGATTATCTTAAAAGTACGATGTCAAGACTACTGTATAAAGGCTAAAACCAGACTTGTGTGATAGCTTAAGCCGGTTTATAATTGGGTTGCACGTGGTCGGGGAAAGGTGGGGGAAGGATGAGGGACATAAATCGTCAAAATGGTTTGAAATCGCCACCACCAAGAGCAAGAAATAAATTAAAGGCGCAAACAACTCTTCATGCAAGTCAAAGTTCCCACTTCATTTCATTATTTACAGAGATATCGGTAAAAGTCGAAATTCCTGGCCATACAAAGTCCTATAAATTTGCTCGCGGTCAACAATACTCATTTATATTAATGGGCCTCCTGTGTTTCCTCGAAGAAAACAGTACCCAGAGACAAAGAAAACCAACAAGAGGCGGTATTGTCATAGGAATTGCAAGAAAGAAAATCTACCGGAGATGTGGGTACGACAATTTACTGCCTAGATCCGCCCACTACTCGAGAACGCCTTGCTGGTATAGGGAGGTATAACAGTATCAGGCCTTTGAATTGAAACGACTACAGAACAAAATGGAGTACGAAGAAATACCTTGGCAGAAATCACCCGAACTTGACTTTTTACCAGAACCAACGAAACACGATTCTTATTTGAGATCTTCCGATGCTAAAAAAATTTCGCGGCGTATCTTTTTCAAATAATACTATAAAAATACTATAAATCGAACTCTTAGTGTAACCGAGCTGGTTTCGGTATAGTTTGTTTGAAACTGGTCAGATACATCGGTGGAAACGAAGAGTTTATCTGTTTGAATAAACATATAGAACATATCAAAGACGCTCGTACGAGCGCACAACTAAATGTTAATGTCAGATACACGTACTCGAGAAAACATGCATACAGATAAACAAGTGGATCCTATGTGAAAATAATCGTGACATCCGACCTTAGTATCATTTTAAGTTTGAGTTGTAAACTCAACTTGGCTACATTAGGTCCCTGTATTTTAGATATTATTCCGGTTCCTCTTTCATTTCTTATATGTATAATATCCATTGTATATTTCTAAAATGATGGATAGGTAAACTTAGTGTTATCACAATCAACAAGTTAAATCAGTCACATTCTCATTATAAATTCATTTTTGACTGTACAAGACAATGTTGAATATATTCTGGAACCAACTGCATGGCTTTTGAATAAGGCCACCCCATCTGATGGATTTTCTTAGATACAAGTATATCATAATCTAAAAAAATAAAATTAAAATTCTGCAAAGTACAATTTTGCTTTGTCTTTCTTTAATTATTTTAAAAATTATGTTAAAATTTGCATGCGCAAACATCTTCAACGTCTACAAACAAATGTAGGTTGATTCAGGCAGGTGCAATATTATTTCCGTTCAAAACTTCTAGTTTTTTCTCAACGAAATTAATGGATATTTAATCGAAACGAGTCCCTGCTGTCCCGTTGGCTATTGTGACTCTTATAAAGAATATTAGACATAACTCATTAACAATGAGCCGTAATATTGTTAGTTTATGCAGATTATTTAAAACAAGAACAGATCAATGTTTAATCACCACAAATCGTGAATGTCCATTACAAACTATACAAAATCTAAGCTTGTTTTCGTTACCAAGCCAATGGACAAAAACTTAACGTCGGTTGTCGTGCAAAGCACAGTAATTAAGAACGTGTTTGAGTGAATACCTAACTGTAATACACTCTGGACCTGAGAATCACTACGGGACAGAATCGTAGAGTGTGTACATCCTTGACTCGGAGTTACCTACCGTCGAGGGTTGCAGCGCAAAATGCCTTATAAGCCGGTGGATAGACCTGAGAGAGAAGAAAACTGGTTTTGTTACTACAGTCCGAAGAAAGACCCAACAGATCCCAGAGTACTTAGGAAGCCTATTTCGCAAATTGTGAATCTTAACCCGGAGAAAGAACAAGAGTTTAATCAGCAAGACAAGAAAACATTCGTGCGAGGACAGATCCGAGACACAGACAGCAAGTATATCAAATTAGCAAAGTCTGGAGGGCACAAAAATCTGCTTGATTATCAAGAAAATGAGGATAAAGCTCGAAGTCCAGTAAGCTATCCTACAGTCGAATGGTATTACGACAATTGTGACCTTACAGCAGATCGTAAATCTACAGAAACCGGCAAAGAGAACATTCTGGAGCCCTACAAGTTGGCAGAATGGATGACATACGAAGAGTTTGAAAAGGATCCATCAGTTTCTCCAGGACGAGCTGTCAAACGCTCAATTATTGGGTTTGACAACATGTCCATGTGGAAACGAGAGGAAATGGAAAAGCAAATTGAAGAGGAGAGGCTAAGACAGAAGAAAGTGTCACAGGACTCCGGACGACGTAAGAAGAAAGCAAAAAACAAACAAATTGAAGGATTGGTTTCCACGAAAAGCAAACTCAAACTTCCCGATACTTCCAAGCGCCAACTTCCTGGGAATTCCAAGTTTTCAGGGTCAAACTACGCCGCAAGATGGTATCACAAGTGGTATGTGGGAGCAGTAAATGGACTCAGTTTCTAAATTCGGCCATTTTATAAGAATACAGGTGTGACAAACAACTTTTTTTCACGAAACAAAACCGACTAATTGGTTTACTCAACACAAGCATTCGTGGTTCGAGTATGAGTGGAAAAGCAAAAATATTTATTTTTGCTGTTTGCATGTTTATGACTCATGACCTTCGCCTAGAATAGTAATTTCTGTTATGTTACACTGACTCTCGTTCAAACATAAGGTTGCTAAGTACCAGAGGCAAGACTGGTGTACAGTGTGTAATTGCTAACGTGAGACAAACACCACATACCTAGAACCCTCAAATTGAGTTAAATATCTCATCAATTTTATTGATGCTTCGTGTTTTTAATATAACACATTAATTTGCTTGGAACATACGTAACCGGTTTGTGTAAGGTAGATATACGGTTCATAGTGAATGGAAAATTAAACTCAAACAACAACCTATGCAGGAGACTATTTACTTGAATATTTGTATATTAAACTGTACTTTTGTTCTATAATTATGAATATAGACAATACATAGAGTCATTATCTTAGAAACCGAAAGATAGTCGGCAATGGTTTGATAGCAGTTTAATTAAATTTGCAAGATAAGGCCGAAGACAATTACATCAGAGAACGAAAAACTATTACACGTTAGTGGTCAATATACGAAGGTTCATGGCTCTTTTCAGTCACGTATTGGCCTGTATTAGCTTGTATTTTCTTACGTTCATTATTCCAGTACAAAAATGCGTTTTCGTTTCTTCAAAAGCCACAGTCAAGAGACTTGAAACCGTCATTCATTTCATTTCGGACTTATACTCGTAAAACGGTATACGCGTATACTTCACACACCGGCTTTTGCTCAGTTGCTATACGTCGTCTCATCATATTTTGATCACCAGCATGTTGATACTAGGGCCATACGATTATGAACATTTTTGTTATTAAAAAAGGCCCTAGCTTTATAAACAAATTAACCATATCTTAACTAGTATCTTTGTTATGGCCTGTTCCGCTAGATTTGTTCAATTTCCGCTAGTTTTAGCGGCGGAATTGTTCCTGAGTAACAAACACCGATATCAAATTATTTTGACAAATTGGTAAGTAATCGCCGAGTTTTTTTTATATAACTGCATGACAGACTACAAGGACTCTATAGGGGATTATATTATGATTTGTGGCAATCTCACTCCCAACCATGAACAATATGTGTGGATAATTTTTCTGATCACTACATTTCAGGTCAGAATTTAAACAGTATAATTATTACGACTCTTTTTCCCTATTATACCGAGTATAATGTTAACTCTTCGTTGGCTTCAATCTCTTTTTCTCGACTATTTTGGAGATAGTTCTAGTAGTTTTCGACATTCAATAAGCGTTGTTAATTTTATTGCATTTTGTGTCTCAAGCTCAGTTCAATATAGAAAGAAATGTTTTCAAAATTGCATTGACGGATAACTGAAGAGCAGCACGCAACAATAGTCGAAATGTCACATTACTTCAGTCTATGCTATGCCAAAGGGTTGCGAATAATTTCAGTGTATCTGCAGTTTAACTATAATTTGGATTTAGTAACATCAAAATCGCTCAAATGCAGATTGAATCGCCAAAAAAAATGTTATAGCTTGGCCATGCGGTCTCATCTTTAGTTTCGGTAATGACGTCTGGAAGGAAAAATTCATCAAAGAAGTTGAAAGCTATTTACACTAACAAAAGCGTATTTAAATCTTGTAACTACGATGACTTACAACAGGATTACTCTATTGACATTTGCATTAGAAAACCAAGTGTTCTTATTATCTCCTTGTAAGTTGCCCGCAGTTGTTCAGCTTTCACAACATTATTAGAAATCATTGCATTTTCAAGTTAATAAGACGTCAATCATTAGTGATTACAATGTACAGCGGCCAAAGACTTTAGAAGCTTGTTTATTTTCTAAGTAACTATTAAATAATGTTTCTGGCTTCTCTAATTCTGTGTAAATGATGCACTAGCCTCAAAAGCAGCTGCTCTTGGGACCGACTATTCAGTCGTGATTTCTTGGGGGAAAGGGGGAATAGAAGAAATTGTAAAAAAATTGGCACGATCGAAGACAAAACAAAGTTTGCACGTCCCAAAATTGCCAGGATTTGATAGAAATTGTACAGAAAAAAGTCGACTGAAATAGGGCTGATAAAATAAATTTGCACGAAAATCATTTCATGTTTTACGACACATGGCTTTCTACACATGAAATTTGCCACAATTTCCCATGCACACGAGCAAAATAAAATGTGTTACAAAAAATGTGTCAGAAAATTTGCTCTTGTGGACGAGCCTTAGGCTCAGGTCTACTTGTAGTCGTGTTGCAATTTGTAACTTTGGTACTTCAACATTACTTCAAAGGCATGTAAGTTTGGAGTAAGCTCATTGTGCCATCTCCACCATGAAGAGTCACGAGATAATACAAAAATGTTCTTCGTCGCGGTTGATGGCACCTTTTATTTACAAAATTGGTAAAGATATAAACGCAAACACAACTAAAAAAATCAAATACAGATCGACTGATCGGTCTACCCTTTATAATTGGCAGACCATTTCACACACTATACTCACTTAACTTGTTTCAGGGATCGGCCAGTACTTGTAACAAGTAGTACATATAATACTGTTTCTATTCCTAAGCCGAAAAGTCCAGGCGGTTTCCAGATTATATAATCGAGGGATCGCCAGGATCGCTGAAAAACCTGGCAATCCCAGCGACTGCAGCAATTGATACTGGTTGCTATATGATCGCTGATAACGAAAAAAGACGTTGCGACGGCATTAAAATAGATTTATTTTTAAACATGATAACACAGTAAACTTCTAGTTACACAGAAAATTTGCGCAATCTGAATTTGACCAGACTATACAAGTACGTTTATCAGGCTTTATAAAAAATAGAACTGTGCAAAATAAGAATCGCTTAAATTTATTTTGTGTTACGCATAACTCATGTACATGCAAAGATGAAATCAACAATTTCGGCCGACGAAGTTCACTCCAAAGCCATTTCAAAATGTAAACTGACGAGAAAAATATCGAACTGGCACACTGCAGAGGGTGTGCAAACAAATTGCGACCATAATTCATTGTGACTGTTCAGAGTTAGGCCTGATTAGCCACTAGGTGACTGTGCTAACATATAGAAACATACATGAACATTCTGTAGCAATATTGTATAAACGTACGGATTACTAGTTGTTCCAGACCGGGTTGGTGTCGGATTTCGCAGTTGGAGGATATTGGAAAAAATTTCAAACCAGTCACAAGCAGGCGGCGGAAGAATATTACTATTAAGAGGTAGGTTGATCGGCCAGTGGTTTGTTTCGGGTAACACTGATTTTCAACCATCTCAAAAATGGCACGCAGGGCTTACGCATTTTAAAATTTATCTATAGCTATACCTGCTAGTAACAACGTTATAACAAAAGATGTTACGGTATAAGTTAGTTTACATTTATCGTGTTATACTACACACCCTTCAATCTGATTGGTTCTTCGCCGTTTTAATATACTCGTCGATATACAACGATACGCATCGATGCATTTCGTATGCCCAAGTGATAAATTGATTAAAATTAGTTATAAAATAAGATATATTTAAAGCAATTTTGTAAATCAGTTGTACTAAAAACAATTAGAACACTCCCTATTGTTTTCTGAGTGCTAGTCAACTCGGCCGCTATGTATTCATAGAAACGCTCGCTCGTGAATATTGAACAACGAGAAGCTACGTACTACACGTCACGTGATGAAAGTGCTATTTTCGCCGAGTTTCGTTGGTTTTCCAAGCTTGATCACGTGATACATTTAAAAGGAAAGATACCA
>JAOEHT020509610.1:0-16710 GCA_025448195.2 Parazoanthus atlanticus | reverse complement strand
CCTTTAATGTGAGGCAAACTCGAACACAGCTGATTCAACTTCGCTTTGTTTCCCTCTTAAGGAGCTCGCAGCTGTAAAACTCAGGACGCTTTGCAAAACAAACTGAAAAATAATGTCTTTTTACTTTCTGCTGTTAAAAGTTAAAACAAAAATCGAGCTGAATAAATTAATAAAATAAATGTTTCACGCTTTTAGCATTAGTTTCTCGCCGATTTGAAATTAACATTTTTCATTCCCTCATCTCGTTAAATTGTTTTCTCGCAATTCTAATGTTTGTACAAAATATTAAACGAGCAGTTAAATTGCCTGTGTTTTATTTAAAGAAGGATAAACAGTGAACGCGTCAAGTAAACATTATTTCTATACTCACACATTTGTTCATTTATACAGTTAAGTTTTCTCATCTTTTTGTTCTTCCGCACCTCCAGAAAAAAAATTGAAATTTGACAAACGTTAGACTTCTTGATTGCAATTGTTGCTTGCCTCGAACCAAAGGAAATTAGAGAGTTACTTTGGAAAGCTTTAAAGTTTAATGTAAAATACTTTTTAATCTCTTGTTTCGCCGTTTTATAAAATTATAAAAGTGCAAAGTGTAAAGTCTCTTTAAATGTTAATTTTAAGTATGTTATCGTTGGTATTGCTACACTTGATGGTTGCTATGCCAGTATTGTTCTCTCCAGATCAAAATAGATCTTTTGCTGCCAAAATGTTTCAAATACAAAATTAAATCAATTTTACGCTCATCTAAGTTTTGTGTAGCTCAGTGTGAAATTAGAGCTCTTCACTATTTGTTAGGAGGAATATAATGTCATGTTTTTGGAAAAACATTTCAAATAGTGTTAGGCGGGTGAAGAAAAAGCTGAGCTGTGTTGCGTAGCAACGATAGTTCTCGTAAAAACGAGGAAAATATGATAAACTTTAAAATATATCTTACGATCATTGTTCGCCCTACGCATGCAAAGCTTCAATATTCACAAAAAAAATACTTTCCGCTCGTCGCTCACTGTGTTTCCTAAATAAGAAGAATAGCAACTGATACCAAAAGAAGCTGAGAAGATTTCCAGAATACTCGAAGAGTTGAAATGGAAGGGATTTGGAGAGGAAAACCAAAACAGCTGCAATTGCTTCTTGTTGTTTCACTCCTGTTGTCAGTGGAGTTGTCAATCTCTCTCGCGGCACAGACAACTCACAGCTCCGTCTATCGAATCACCTCAAACCACGTTCTTCTTGGAAAGGCGATGGATATATTTTACACCAGCGACGACATCTCCTGTGCTCAGCAGTGTACTTCAAATCCTAGGTGTTTGTCCTTTAATTACGTCTCGAGTGAGGGAATGTGCGAACTGAACAGTGGAATCGAAAATGAACAGCAAACAGACCTGGTGTACCAGCCAGGATATACCTTCTCAAGAAAGCTCCACTAAAAAGCTTTCGACAGACCTTTACCAACGGGATAACTGAGTACAAAGAAGATATAATTTAATCGAATATTCGCAACATTTCAAGTACTTTTTAGAATACATCGATATGTAGAAATCAGGCTTTTTCGCTGTGTGTTGATTCAAATGATAAAGACTGATTTGTTGTGTTTTATAGAATATTGTTTGTAACGTATGAGCTTGGTAATGATGTTAAATTTTGACAATTTTCAAAAATGATCAAATCGTTTTTCTATATACAGTATATATGTATATATATATAATATATATATATTGGGTTTTTGCCGTTTTTAAAAAGCTTATCCATAAATTGATTGACTTTAAAGTAGAGAAAGACTGAGGGTTCAACATAGAGCACATGAAACTAAAGTAGAGACTTATTCACCGTGATCAGTAGCTCTATCAGTTCACCACACCGAAGTCAATTCCATTTGGCGCGGTGTCTGGTGCGGTCAAAGCATGGTGGAGATATATACACTGCACCTAATTGCGTCTTCGGTACCAATATATTTGGGATCACAAGAAATATATGTGCGTCTATTACTTAGTCAAAATGGTTGTCAGACAAAATTTAGCGCTAGTGAATTAATTCCTCAATATACAAAGGCAAACATGGTATCTTCTTCAACCCTTGGTTTGTTGGATACAAAATATTTATCCGAAATTATCTTGCAATTTGGTGCGATGATGAGCGCGGTGTTTTTAATTGATGTGTCAATTAGGCAATGGAAATAATTGAGTTTGGTGCGATGAAAGCGCGATGTCTAAATTAAGCTCGACTGTTTATGCAATCGAAATTGCATTCCCGTTTGATATTTCCATTCTAAATTTAACCTGGCTCCCTCAAACATTAATCGAGCACTTAATGGAAGTTACAGTCACACTAGTTATCACTGTAAAAACAGGTATGTTTTAAAAAATGACACACAACACGCACGTCGTTTCTGGAAATGACACACAACATGCGTGTTTATAGTTGTTACAGTGACACGAAACACGCGAGCCGTTTCTTGAAATGACACACAACACGCGTGTTATGTGTTACGGTGACAAACAACACGCGTGCTGTTTCTGAAAATTACACCCAACACGCGCGTTGTTTCTTGAAATGACACACAACAGGCGTGTTGTGCGTTATTGACACACAACAGGCATGTTGTTTCTATAAATTAGCACATACTATATAGCACATATTAGCACATAGCACATGTGTTGCTGGTTTCTCGCAATGATAAATACAACATGTGATGCATGTGATGTAACCAGAAATTTTTGGAAGAAGTATAAAGGTTAAAGGAAAACTTTGGAGTTGTTGGGAACGTTTTAAGTTGATTTTAATTAACATAAAGCGCTACTACATTCACATATTTCAAGTTTTCAGGACGATCGTTTTAATCACGACGTAATTTACATCCCACATTTGAAGTAAGTTTTTTTTAGAAGACCCGTGTCATGCCAAACACCTTGAACAACTTCGAGTGATATCTGCTATATTCTGTTGTTGATACGCCGTATTCCCGTCACGGAAGATGGCAATTCACGTCGTACAGGCAGTGTTAAGTAAATACTAAAGTTTTAAAAGAATTATACCAAATGCGTGGATCTATGTCATATTAACATTAACAAATGCGATATTTGCATGAATGTAGGAAAAACATGCGTGTAAGTGTGTTGCATTAACACAAAACATTTAACATACATACATATTTTATTTCCACCACTTTGTATACATATACAAAATAAAACCAACAACTTAATTGACAGGATGTAGTGGTTTGGCACCCGAAATAAAGCTAATTTAGTCGGGTGCCCATTATTAATATTTGAAATTAATATACTTTTGATCAGAAAAAGGAGAAAAATATATACTATTGATATATAAATACACAAAGACACACAAACATACAACTAAAATGCCTCAAAGGAGTAAAAAATTAAGATCGAAACCAGTCATTAGCTATTCCTCGCATACCATGATACTCAAGTTTCCTAATTAAGAAGCTATGATCCACTGTATCAAACGCCACAAGAAATCCTTTTGTCTTCAATGGCTCTTTGAATTTTGCCTGCTTTTAGCAATATGACTTGTGCGGTAGAGTGGTTACTTCTGAAACCAAACAGGTTTTTGTTGAGAACACATTTTTTCAAGGAATATTATCAGTCGTTTATACATTACTTTTTCAGGAAGTTTATCAAGGACTGAAAGCAAGGAAATCGGGCGAAAGTCAGACATGATCGTATGACTACCAGTTTTACGAACAGGTATAACCGTAGCAATCTTTATCATGTTGGGAATCACACCCGGCGAAAACAACGAGTTAAATAGCACGGGCAGATTTGGGGGAGGGGCCGATAGGGCCCGCTCTCCCCCCCCCCCCTTCGTCGGCAATTTTGGAAACATTGTATAAGAAAAACACTGAGAAAACCTCTTTTTGAGCGAGCACAGAAGCCTTTTCTGGGCCCCCCTTTCTGGATCCATCCCTGAATAGGTAGCTTAACGGATAAATTAGTGAAACCTTAAGGATTTTGCGAAGTTCAACTGGAACACTGTAGGGGCCAGAAGCTTTATTGGCATTTAGTTCAATTTTCTTCGGTGTTGTAGAAGCTAGTTCACTGGGTTGTACCAGGTATTGACTATACGATTTGTTTACTTGAGGAATAAAATGAACAAGTTTTAAGCCAATAGAAGCGAAAATTCATTAAATGCATTTGCAAAAATTTTTGTATCAGTAATAGTTTTACTGTTTATTACTATATTACTGGGGCACGAAACTCTTTTTGCTTTAGTTGTAATTAGCTGCTTAATGCCTTTCCACGTATTTTTCATGTTATTTAAATTCTCAGAAAAAATATTTGCTATGATATTGTTTTTTACTTATATTGATCAAATGCTTATTTTTATTCTATATTTCTTAAATATGGAATGATTGAATTCACATTTGTTATATAGATATGAATAATTCATGGTTTATCCTCGTTTTCATTTCTCTATTCGAAAGTCTTTTTAGTGGAGCATGCTTATTATCAAGAATAAAATGTATTGAAAATCTGGCTTACATCGTCTTCAGATTGAAATACTTCAGGCCAGTTAACGGACTGTACATCCTTTAAATCTCTCTTGTAAACTTTTTGTTTTTGGGAAAAGGTTGATTGCTTGCTAATAAGAAAAAAAATTGGAAGGTAAGATCAGTAATATCATGAACTATATTTCCGCTGATGGAGGAATGTTCTGTAGAACTAAGAAAAATATTATCTATCGATGCAGGTGTATGATCAGTAATTCTCGTTACGTTGGCTGCGTGATCTGAGTGAGGTTAGACATTATATGCACCCATGGTATTAACACGCATGTTAACGTGTTAAAAACAGTGGATAACATTTTAACTAGAAAATCATATTAAGCTTACACATTTTCCACGTATATCTTTTAACAAGGGTGCTAAAACACCCTTGCTTTTGCAGTGTGGGGTTCAGTTTTAACAGTACTTTTCATTTTCAGAACAAAATTTATGTTTTGCTAAGTAAAAAATAAAAAGATTATAGCATACAAATTAAACCTTCACTTAATTTGAAAGAAGCAAAGACACACCACTGTATCACTAAGCTCTGTTGTGTAAGATCAGGTATTGAGTCTTCTCCCGAGAACTGATCAGCAAGCAGTTCACATGAGTTCATCAGACAAAGATGCAAATGGTAAAGGTCGTAAAGCCGAGATAGCTGACATTTTCTACAGGTTCATCTAGGAGATGTTCTCAATTCTCAGTAAAGTCTTTGAATTGTTTACCTGTATAACTTTCCCATATTTGATTTGATATCTGTTGTTGCAAGAACCACAAGAGATTGTACGGTGATTCACAGCTATAGCTCGTTGACAGTATGAGCATTTCGGCTTATCGCCTGGGTTACTTTCCACATTGCCCGCTAAGAGGAGGTCAGTTCGAGTAATATGAGATCTTTCTGGGGAGATACTTTTTTCTCCAGCCAATCCTATATATACAATTGTGCACTGGGAAATTAATAGTTCAATTGTGAAGCCAATATGGCGGTAGTTCGGGTCAAGTTGATAGTAATTTGGTGTAACACTCTCATATCTGATGTGAGCGGCAGATAGTAACTTGGTATAACACTCTGATATCTGATGTGAGCGGCAGATAGTAACTTGGTATAACACTCCCATATCTGATGCGAGGGGCAGATAGTAACTTGGTATAACACTCTCATAGCTGATGCGAGGGGCAGATAGTAACTTGGTATAACACTCTCATATCTGATGCGAGGGGCAGATAGTAACTTGGTATAACACTCTCATATCTGATGCGAGCGGCAGACAATACTCTACGTCCTTATCTAGAGACTTGGCTGACCGCAGGATGCAACATAGACATAAAAAGAAGACGTATGCACATGAGGCCAGCAAACGCGTGACCGGCAGCCATTATACAAAATGAAACGTGAAAACTAATTTCATACATATCAATGTTTCAACTATTACCACCACCATTATAATAGAGTTAGTTCCCCTTTTTAACTGATCAAAATTTACATTAACTTAGAACCATACGGTAAAGTTAGAATTATTGTAAATTTACTACTATCTATAGTTCAAGGAATGTTATGCGAATGTGAACATGGTACATGCGCAAAACAAGTATTTTAATATTTAAAAATATTATTATTTCTATTATTATTATTATTATTATTATTATTAAAACTCCGACGAAATCGATTTCAATTAACTATTTCAACGAATATAGTCCTGCAGTTTCCCGTTTAGTAACTGTTATGTGTCAGTAATTACCGGACGACGTCCAATGGCTGTTTTTAGATTGGTATCACGAATTTAAATGCAACCAAAAAGTTGTTTTAGCTTAAAACACAACTGGTATCAAGCTTCTCTACTCGTCAAGAGATATAAAATACGCTGTATCAATTTTTCCCTTAGGAACAAAAAGTATAAGACACTTATTTTGTAAATTTTCTATTAGTTTTCACCTGCTTTCTAAAGCTCCACCTCTAACTTTGTTTATGATTGCGTTCGTTGATGAGAACTACCAATCAATATAAGCAATTAGATATCCAACATATGCTCTAAACAAAATTCAGTATAATCTTCATTAGGTGAAATAGCATAGGAGCTTTTCAGTAAACAACTCTTTTAACTGATTCCCATATTATTATTTTGCCTGCAATAGAAGACAAATTCCAAAAACAGTTTGTATAAAAACCATATTTCTTTAACGACTTGCTGTTCAATACACTCATGCAAACAAATTGCTGTAGCACCATTCAGTGTTCATTAATTTTGTTCTTGTTTAAGAAGTAGATAAAAACTACCTTTCCGAGACTGACTAAATTATCAGTGACTGATAAATAGTCTTATTTTAGTCTGAAGGCGGAGTATATTTCAATCAAGCGGCAGAATGTATTTAATACTTAAAAGTCCTAGAGAAGGAAAAAACAATACTGACGTTAAAACTTAAACGACACCAAGTCTAATTATCGACGGTTTCGAGATACATATTATTAATGTCTCTACAGATTATTGCCAACTATGTATTCATTAAGAGTTTTTGTGCAGCCGATAATTAACAGAACCCATAAAGATTGTTTTACTCATTTAACCTCATAAGTAACGTTTGCTTCATAATTATCAAGAGACAGATTTCCATTAATTTTTTAGCTCAGTTTTACCATCTAATTTGTCTTCAAGTATTGCAGAATATCAAAATGTTTATGGTTAGTTGGGAACACTTGATCATTTAAAATTGTGTGTTTTTGTAAGTATTATAATCGATAATGATAACAAACTCTCATTCATTTGGGAACTTTGTGGTTCATCTGACTTGATAGGTTTTTAGTAACGATATATGTTTTCCTAACAGCAAACAATTTGATAACCAGGCACTATAAAAGAGGAAAAGAAGAGAAAGACTGCAGCAAGTAAGTATTCTAATCGATACTGATAACAAACTCTCGTTAATTCTGATTTGATAGTTCATTGGTAACGAAGCATTTTTTCCTAGCAGCAAGCAATTTTAAAACCAGGCACTAGAAAAGGAAACGAAGAAAAAGGACTGCAGCACGCCAGCTGCTACGAATGTTTGGACAGCTTGGTATTTTGACCCACTGCTTTGTTTGATCATCATGAAATTTCTGACTATGGTTGTATTTGTGCTGACTAGAATTAGCGCCAACTTTGCCTCAAATTCTGTTGAAAATGCCACCAATTCCGCAGTCCCAGCAGACTCGCTGCGACTAAAAAGCCTGCAAACAGCATGTCCATCATCAAAAGAACTTACTCTTCACTGGCACGAGTTTCCACCGGTTGCGGTCATCAACAAATCTACTGGAGCAATGGAGGGCAGTTTGGCGCACAATTTGGCGACAGCGAAAACGTTTTGTTGTCATTCAATTAACATAGCGGAAAAACCTCTACATGTGAACAGTTCTGCAGATTTGGAGATTATGATCAGAAAAGATAGAAATTCAGATCCAGCTCTGTATTTCCCCGTTGTTGCTCATACAAAGGAGGTGACTAAGTATCAAAGACGCTTCTTTACACTGTATCGATCGCCAGGACCCGCCATTGTCCACGCTAAGCACGGCAGCCACGACACTAAGGGACTCATTAGACTTGTTCAGACTTCGTGGCCGCTTCTTATTCTCTGCGTACTTACGACAGCTTTGGCTGGAATCGTAATGTGGCTCTTGGTAAGAAAGTAATTAACAGTACAGAAAGTTATTGGCAAACTACTTTGACTCTTGAATGTCAAAACATTTCTCAGGTATATTTGAATTATATCAACTATTACGGATAAATTCCAGATGTTTGACAAATCATAGCCTCTTCCAAGTGCTGTGGGAAAAAATCGGGGTATAGGAGAGTCGGTAAAAGGAAAGGGGAGGGGAGGGAAGGGAAGCGCCTGCGGACATCATCGAGGACAAGTTTAACCGCCCAAAATGGCGCGCAACATGGCTGTCAATCAAACCAGTATACGTAACAAAAGAAAATGTGTATATTTTACATATAGACGAGAATGTGATTATAATGAACGAAACTCCCTAAAAACATATTTGCAGTGTTCAGATAACTCCAGTCACTACCTTTTTACTTAGTCAAGCTAACACTAAACCTTGAAATTTTGCTGGTTGCATTGAAAGCATCCATTTTATAATATTCTACTCTTCGTTATGTGGGATCTCGAATGTTGAATGTTTTACTCGATCAGCAAGAAAAAAAAATTAAAAGTTTTATGTTTTAGTTTTTTTCTCAAATAATCTTGATCATTTTGAGTTCAAACCAAAGACGAAATAGAAATAAAAATAAAATTCAGCCCTCACAGGTTCATTTAAATTTTCACAAGCATTCCAGTGTTTCTTTACTGCAATGATGGCCAAAATAATGAAGTCTTTTCGCATGTAAAGTCACAAGACGGGAATGAGGATTAATGTGATAGACCCTGATATCTGAAATAATATTCAAAAATAAAAATAATGTAGAAAACAAATGGCAAATATAAATTTTATTTTCCCCAAATTGGGATATTTAGGTGAGGAGGATCCGTAAACCTAAAGATTAAAAAACTGTGGCCTTTGAGTTCTGCGCTTGAATAATATCTATTACAAAAATGAGAAGCCAGCTCATAGACTTATTTTCCAAACAAATCAGTAAAGTTGTTTAAAATTCTACCAAGATTTTATTTCTAGTCTTAAAAACGCAATTGCAAGCTTGTCAAATATGTCAGGAACTACCTACCTTCACTGCATTTACTGAGCTAGACATAAATCAGAATGTACTTATAAATATATACGCGTACAATGTTGTTATCATGCCATCTGAACGTACGGTAAGTTGTAAAGGGAGAGTAGGAAGAATGTTTCAAATAAATACCTCAGTAGCTCTCGCCATTCTGAGACATGATAATTGATTTCGTCCACAGTAGTTCCAACAATTTCAGATTCAATCTATTTCCCTCTTTTTCGAATTTTTTATTAGATTCATTCGACTATGCACTTCCTCGCCATTTTTGGTTGTTGCTCAGAGAGTTCGTAGCCGATATAAACAAGACTGAACGTCTTTAAGCTACAGTAGCTGTAACTGATATGTCATTTTCGAAATTAGTGGAGTCGCAACTGAAACAGTAAATCGTTTTGATTGAGTAGTATACAGTCGAGCCGGGAGATAAACTAATAAACAACTCTGAACACCAAATCCGGTGAGAAACGTGCTGAACACATAACGTTTGTTTGCTAAATGTGTTAAAACACAGTTTCTGTTCCTTCCGTAAAACAAGTTATCTCTGGAAATGCTATAAACACTGAAGCAGGCATCACTCTTTCTATCTGGGAAACAATAAACGCAACTGCCATCGAAAGAAAACGTCACATTTAAGCGAATTGACCAATCAGATCGGTATACTAGATTACTGGTATACTGGGACACTGACCCAACTTTCTATTTAACAACGTCCACAGGCTCCGTTATTTCAACCCCCTCCCCATCCCCCTCAGCAAATTTCCACGGTGCCTGGAAGAGGCTAGGCAATTAAATGAAGCTCTAGACTAATCTAGTTATTAAAACAAATATCCTAAAAGCAAAAACTGATTTACTAGATCGATTATGAAATTTCCATTGGATAGGAGCTTCTGTTTCTCAACCACTTTCTTAATACTGCTTCACAGTAAGTTTATACTCGGAAGTTAAGGTCCGTTGTTACTGCTCGATTGCACGATTCTCTGCACAAAATATCCGTAAACTAAAAGCATACTATACAATCTGTTAAACATATTCTTCTGATAAAATAACAGCCAAACAAAATTTCTCGGAGCTTCACAAGCAGTGGCGCGCGTATTTCATAAAAGCGTAATGCAGTTTGCACTCGATGGTTATCCAGTCAGTTTTCAGGAAACTTTGTAAGATGATATTTAATAATTTCGATATAACAAAAACATTGTTGACTGCTGTTCTCAGTGGAACATTATTTTTAGCTTACCCTTGAGATCAAATGTTATCTTCGGCTTGCGGCCTCGGGTAGCATTAGTTTCCTCGGGTAAGAAAAAAATTAAGTTCCACAGAACATCAGTCAACAACTATACAATATGTGCTGCTTGTAGGATCATATAACAAACCATAACATGTGCTGCTTGTAGGATCATATAACAAACCATAATATGTGCTGCTTGTAGCGTCATATAACAAACCATAATATGTGCTGCTTGTAGGATCATATAACAATCCATAATATGTGCTGCTTGTAGGATCATAGAAAGAACACGGAACAGTTTCCCCAACAGTTCTACAAAGGAATTGGCGTGGGAATGTGGTGGGCTTTTGTTACCATGACAACAGTTGGGTGAGTGACAACTAGTCAGTGGCGATCTTTGTATTCAATTGGCTCATACGGGTGTACCTTGTTACGAACATATACTTTGCAATTCAATCAGACAAACCAAGTAACAATATTTAATGGGAAATTGACGATAAGAACATTTTATTTTACCTCATCTTTGCATGGTGTCAATGGAACCAAGTTACAAGCAATACACACACACACACACACACACACATGCATGCTTGCATGCATGCATACATACATACATACATACATACATACATACATACATACATAGTTACATACATACATATGTACATACATACATACATACACACATAGTTACATACATACATACGTACATACATACGTACATACGTGCATGCATACATACATACATTCAATATATTATGTTTCGGTATTAACTGATCTAAATATAAAATACGGTGGATATAAATATTTATTATATGGCTGGCTAATTTGCTTGCTCTGATTGGTCAATTACAGGTCCGCAAGTTACCGTACGGACCTGTCGCATTTGCTTTGTTTGGATTTTGCTTCGTTTTTTAACTGTATGGCGACTTTTACAAACGAAATGACCAACCATACTATCATTGAAGTAAACTAAACTATCATTAAAGGTTGGCGGAGTGAAGTGAATAGATAAACTCGAGCCCGAAAACTCCTGACAATTATGTAACTGTCACAAATCACTCGTTTGTTGGAATGCCTTGAAAATATTATTGAGCAAACAAAGTATTCTTTACTGTCACAGGTTACAAGAGATCTAAACAAGGAGACAACGCAAATTTTATTCCAAAAAGAACAAAGCCTTTGTTTAGCCCCAAAACCACTTCATTACAAACCAAATCGCGTTTTATTAGTTCAGTTTTGGCAAACAGAACGATTGACATGAACTGCCTTAATCAAATATTGTTGTCCATTAAAATTTGATCTTGTTTGAGGACAAGTTTAACAAAACTCATAAACTATATGCAAGAACATTTTACGTATATTGAAATGTAACAATTGGCAAATATTCTATTTCTAACCTTGTTTCCAAGTGACAACTGGTTTGTTGTTTCATTCAATCTTGTGCATCCTGCTCAGTAGTCTCTAATTCTTTCTTGTCCTTCCATTCCAAAAACATGCTCAAGTCCTCCTTTGGATTCCAAACGTCCGAACATTTACAACATAGGAGTCACACAACTGCTAACTATATCGAATATACCACGAAACAAAATACTAATTTACACTCAAATTTTGCTGATCGACTGATCTGAAACCGGGCAACAGCGACACTCTGCGACGTGCGACGTGTTGCACTGAAAAGCGCGGGAAATGTCGCGCCTTTTTTTTGAAGAAAACACAGGAATAAGTACGTTTTCAAGTTAAAATCTTATAAGCCTTTAAAGAAACTGTTTTAACGTTAATTTGGATGAACCAACATTCCAAAATTGTCCGAACTGACTATTGTTACGTTTAGTAAAGTGTATTAATCTTGCCGAACCAAAACTCAGCATTGACCGTATTTATTAGTTTTAAAAACTGTTTTAAAGTTAAACTTGTCGAACTCAGATTCGGTAATTCTCACCTTAAAATAGATAAAGGAAAAAAAACATATAATAAACATCTTAGGAGCCTCGTTTGCTCGGTCCGTACGGTAAGTTATGGATCCTCGTTTTTTTTCTTTCTTTTTCATAGCCTGCGCGGTTCGCGCTTGGGCCATAAAGGAAGGAAAAAAAACTCGTTCCATAAGACATAACACGATTTTACATTAAAACTAACAGAAACGTGACTAATCGGTTTTCGTAAACTGGCAAAACCAGGCTGTTATCCGAAAACTAGAGGTAGTTTTCAAATGAAAGGCTGACAAACGACTATTGTTCAAGTTTAAACCAGCGATTTTTATGTCTGGCAAGGTATGGCGACAAGAGTCCAAGGACACCGCTGGCTCGTGTGTTTGCGGTCGTGTGGATGTTTTTCAGTACCATCGCGCTGTCGTTTTTCTCTGCGCAGATAACCGCAGATCTGGCCTCAAGTGAGATCAATACAGCGGTCCACTTGATCGGAGCAAAGGTAAACTCGTCATTAGAATAGAGCATGCTTTTACTTGGGGCATTCAACTGCATTGCAATGCGGTGTAGTACTATTCAGTATTGTAGAAGAACAACGAAAAGTTGCTAATTGAAATTTTTGTGAATATTAAAATTATTCGAACTCAGAAATGATCTAGATGATGATATAAATTATTCTAGTTCATTTTAAACCGAATATCTTAGACAATGCTCACTGAAGTAGCTACGGTAAAGTAAAAATAAGAAATGTCATTTGTAAGCATGGATGAATAGCTTAAGAAATCAGATGTGCCCACCGTTAAGTTGTACTGATTACAGTATGAAAAGTAGTAGTAGTAATAATAATAATAATAATAATAATCATAATAATAATAATCATAATAATAATAATCATAATAATAAAAAAATACTGTTGACTGGGGGCTAACAACTCACGCTCTGAGTAAACGGCAAAGCAAAAGGCCTTAATGATCCATAGTACCTCAAGCGAGTAGCGTAATTCCCCAAAGATTGAAATCTGCTTCGTGACAGCACCATACTACACAACGCTATACTACAGTGTAGTACAATTTAGTGCAGAACAGTGCTGAACAGTTCTGTACAGTGTAGTGTAGCTATAGTGTAGTATAATGCAGTGCAGTACGGTATAGTACATTACAATAAAGTGCAGTACAATACAGTACATTACATTACATTACATTACATTACAGTACAGTACAGTACAGTACAGTACAGTACATTACAATATAATACAGTACAGTACATTATAATACAGTACATTACATTACAATATAATACAGTACAGTACATTATAATACAGTATATTACATTACATTACAATACAGTACAGTACAATACAATACAGTACACAGTACGGTACAGCACACAGTACAGTATAGTATAGTACAGTACAGTACAGTGGAGTACGGTAGAGTATGGTACAGTAGAGTACAGTACAATACAATACAGCACAGTACAGTACAATACAATACAATACAATACAATACAATACAATACAATACAGTACACAGTACAGTATAGTACAGTACAGTACAGTACACAGTACAGTATAGTATAGTATAGTACAGTACAGTGGAGTACGGTAGAGTATGGTACAGTACAGTACAGTACAATACAGCACAGTACAGTACAATACAGTACAGTACAATACAATACAATACAATACAATACAGTACAGTACAGTACAGTACAGTACAGTACAATACAATACAATACAATACAATACAATACAGTACAGTACAGTACAGTACAGTACAATACAATACAATACAATACAATACATACAATACAAATAATATAAACAATACAATACAACGAAAAGAACTGAACAAAACGCTACGGAACAGAACATAATAGAACAGAACGCATGACAGAAGAGCATAACATGACGTTAAACTACACAACACAACACAACACAACACAAGACAACACAACACAACACAAGACAACACAACACAACACAACACAACACAACACAACACAACACAACACGAAACATCACAACGCAGTGCAAGTCAATGCAACACTTTATATGATCAAAGGATGACTAAACACGTATACTTGTACTATACACGAAATGGACCATTTAATCTTGTAGAATGTATATACGGGCTGAACGAACAACTTGATATTTTGGAATGGCAGTGACAAAACTATTTGCCCCACAACTTCTTGTGAATTCGCTAAATCACTTTTTTCAGAAACTAATGCCGTGACAATTGTTTTTCGTCTTTATTTTTCTTCTTCCAAACTTTACAATTTCTTCCCACAAAATCGAATGGTGACGGTTCGCGAAAAAGGTTGTTTGGAGTTACTGCAACTATTAAAATGTTACTTTGTGAAAAAGTTACAACAATACTTCAATTAAAGTTCAATGACACTAACTTCTTAAAACTGAAGTTACGGTACAATTTACTCTGATTTAAATAATTAAACAACTCATGCCAATGCTTCAAAATTGAAATCGTCATGTTTTGTTAAAAAGGAAAAAACGTTATGCGAATTTAACAATTTTTCCTTTACCTCTCCAGAGAAAGGCTTTGAAGCAAATTTATCGGCCTTACGATCGCGAAGTCAAAAGCTGCTGTGAGTGTCAGATATACGGGTGAAAATGGCAAATAAGGAAAAGTCAAGTCTACTGCAAGAACGATGACATTTGAGATTAATTAGTTGTTAAAGAACAAGTAAACCAACTGGGAACAGAAAAAGAATAGTGCAAAAATTATCTTCAGTATTTAAACTCGCGCTACACAAGAAGAGAAAATATATATCCACTTCTAACCGGTAGCTGTGAGCTGAGTCTTTACTGTATAGCATTTTGTTTTCTCTTTTTGTCCCTTGGCCTTTTAGAGTTGTACGAAAGATACTAACTGTCTAAAACACTGAACGTTAACATACCTAAAACAGAAGCTATTTCACATAAATGTATTTGACAAACACAAAGTAACGCAACGCTTTAAAACATAACGTAGCGTGACTTAACGTAACGTAACATAACATGTCCGAACCTGCCTTGTGACAACTGTTCGAAAATTCTTTTTACGGAGTCTTTTTGGTTATGGTAGTCCTGAGAATATGCTTCACTTTCTCTCTTTTACACAAATCGTTTTCTTAAACGTTTTATAACAACCTTTTCTCCAGATCGCTACAATAACACAAGTTCAGTACTCAGTTAATGATCTTGAGCTCAAAAAACACCAGCAACGATTGATGACATACAATCTAGCCCACGTGATCGACTTGCACTTTCAAACGTCTATAGGTAACTTGTTCAATCGTTTTTTCCGTTTTAAAAAGATGTGTCTCTTTAGAATAGTACGAGAAAGCTTTTTACGTCCAACAGTCAGACGAGTTTAACATTTTATGTTCGTTACCCTATGACCAGGGAACATCCGAGCCCATCAAGAGAGCACTTGGAAGCCAAGTACTGAATGTGGCACTGAAGCCGCACAAAACGATCGGTAATATGTTCTCCAGACCCAAAGACCCAATTCCGAAAGATTAGATAAGGGGATCAGTGTATTATAAATCCATGTGCCGATTGTGATACAACGCGGGTGAAACAAAACGCCAGTACAAGACGCGGTTAGGCGAAGGACGTCAAGAAATCTGCTTTTGCTGAGCACAATATTGAATTTCTTGGGACTCGTAGTCAGGTTGTACCGATCGAAACGAATCACACGATTGGCTGAGATAACAATAGGATAATGAACTAAACAATAACTTTAACCCAACCGCAACCCTGCAAACAATAGCTGGTACAGTGTAATGTGACCACTCAAAATACAGGTTTTGATCGGAACAGGTACACTGGGGACTCGGCCATGATTCGCCACACGTGAGAAAGGAATATCCCAAAGTTTCTCCGGCATCAATTGTGGTTGGGCAATTCTGCCTCGTTGCATTGGCAATCGCATTTATTACTAAAACTATTCTTAAAAGGAGAAAACTTTTTATAGAAAAGTAATTTAGTACCATTTAGTACCCTCCGCTATGCCCTCCATCGCTATTTTATTATTTATCAGCTATATTTGTACAGGTGGGTCCAATTCAGCTAAGGCTGGTTTAAATGGAGGCCTGTGTAAACAAAACTAACTATAAATTAATATTAACAATGTTAAAGACAAATAAAACAAACAGATAGAAACTATAAATGCATAAAGGTCCTCTTACAAGTTTGTGGCCATTTACCAATACCAGACTAATTGCATAGATACAATTTTAGTTTTTTTTCTTGAACTCAGTAAGTGATGTTTCATGTCTTAGGTTTGGAGGTAAAGTGTTCCACACTATTCTACACTATTCCCTCCTCCGCTATGTCCTCCCCCGCCATAGCCTCCC
>JAOEHT020508730.1:0-16712 GCA_025448195.2 Parazoanthus atlanticus | reverse complement strand
GGGGGGAAGGGGGCGCAGTACGTCTGGCACTTTAAACTACGTAGAAATGTGACGGTATATGTGTTTAGAAAACGTGAAAACACGAAAGCTAAAATACGTAATCGTTTTGCAGTTCATAGTAAAAAGTGAAAGCAGAAACACAAGATCGGGTTATACACAACTGGGCTTCATGCCAATATTGCTTTCCGGTATTGTCTTCCGTTCCACAGCGCAATGATTCTTCTGAACTACTTTCTTCTGCAAATCAGAAGGCGACAGAAGAGGATAGTTTGTTGTAAAGATGTCCGCGAACTGGCGGGGAGGGGGGGAGGGGGCTGAAGCCAAAATTCATTAGCTGTACTGCATCAACTGAAACTGGAACTTTAGGAACTTTAGCTGAAAACGTTGTCGTAAGTTTTGCTTATTAATTTAAGTCAAATTAAATTTTAAAAATGTAATCTTTCGAACAAGCAACTACTAACAAGCAACGAGCTTGTGCTAAACTGTATGCACGACTATTATACCAAAGGATGTATGTGTCAAGTTTATATTCAGTCGTCGGGTTTCATCTTTGAAACAGCTTTAGCAACCGGCGTTTTCGAGTTTGTGTTCCAGCCAAACAAACTACAAGATTTGCTGAAGTTTTTACACCAGGACTGAAAAAAGATTCTGTCGTTCTTCCGAAGATAACGTAACAGGTGAAACCAAAATAGATGTGTCTGCATGGTGACTTGTAGTAACTCGCTGATGCATATATAATCAATTTGCAGACAGGTTTTTCCCTCTATTTTGTACATTGGCCAAACTTAATTGCATCTGAATCATTGAATTGAGCCCAAAATGGCAATTTTATTCAACAAATAAACTAATTTAAAAACTTGCAAACTAACAAACAACTTGGTCAGTTATTGGCCTTTGCCTTTGCTGAAAGAAGGGAAAAAGTTTCAATCGTTGTGAAAAAATAACTACATGCAATTTTTTTTTAACCAGTCACCTTTTGCTATATCTGTAACTATTTTTCTGCTAAAATCCAAGCTGTAAGCTGTTACCTTAAAGCTTAGTAACCAATAATTTCAATTTCAGTTTGACAGCAATTCATTAAGTTCAAATCATTCTCTTCGCAAACAAGATGAGGTAGCTGTCATCAGCGTTTTGACTGCCGGTCGGTACTTTCAAAAATATTAAAATGGATGTTTACAAGCGAGTTAAGGCTCAGTCGATTTCATTTATCTTAAGTACACACAATCAAAGAATCATTCTAAGTGTTAAGTTGTTGCAACCTTGGTGACACAAAGTCAAACCTGTACTGTTCCCGGTCGGAGAACTTAGTTACTCAGGTTTTGGTGAAATGCTCAGTCAGAATCAATGCCACGAGTTTTTGCCGACAAATTTTGGTTATGCCTAGTTGCTGTTATTTTGCATCGAAAGCTTCTATCAATGAACATTCCCCCCATAACAAACCTCTTTGAGAAAAAAATAAACTAGAATAAGCTCTTAATATTCTCTGTCGCTCGCGCACTCCACCAAGGAGTGGCTCTTTTGAGAGAACTGTACAGGCAGCAGCCTTATCTCGCACAGTGTCTGGCTAGCTCGCTCCATCCATCGGTGACAGCATTTTAGTTATGTTATTTGATTCTTTCAGCCACCGCCGATGCTTTATTAGATCTCGCTGACTTCAGATTTTTAAACTTGAAGAACTGATATACAACCAAATATCAGGAAAATGGTTTGTCCAAAAGATATCAGAATACAACTCCCACCCTAATTAGGGTGTGCACTTTTGTGCAATCTTGGAGTTTGTTAAAAAGGTGACTTTCTCAGTTCCGATATTTATGACCGCTATACTATATTCATTTACGTGACAGTTGTTTTTAAGTTTTTCATTAAATTCTTACTAGTTATACAAAATACAAAGCTACTGGTACTAAGTGTTAGATACAAAGCCTCGCCACTGCTAATGTGATACAAACAAAACAGCCTGTGAAAGAACCCGAACTTGCTTCAGTCACTGGGCTTGGCGCTTTCCAATCATTTTTTAATGCAAAATTTTCTGAATCTTAGAATTGACCATATTGACAGCATATATTTATAAAGTGCTGAAAACCGCTTCAAGTTTCTGTTATGATACACGGTATTTTTTTATGCCCCCGCTGAGAAATCGTCATCACCCCACTTGACTATCACTGAGTAAAAGGGTTTTAACGATTCTTTTTTTGGAAATAGGAACACTCATCAATTCTGTCGGAAGAGACTAAGCAAAATGCATTTTGGAAGAGTTCAGTTTTGAAAAAATTACAGACTGAAATGATGCTTTATTATATACGGCCAATTACTTATTACGGATTTCGAAATTTATGATAGTAAATCTTATTCAAAATCGAAAAAGAGTATGGTTTTTGCTTGCGCCGTACGCAAGAGTTGAGTTAAATTTCTACTTTGACCAAATTTTCAACTGAGAAAACCGGAATTAATTACTGTCAGCTGAGGTGTCCGACAGCTAACAAGCAAAAATTTCTCACTTTATTTTTAATTAAACTAAAGAAAAGAGTTGTATACATTTCACGATAGATGTGAGGACATGCACTTCAGAATATTGTTAATCCATTCTATATCAATCGGTTCAAAAATAATTATTTTGTTTTTAAAACTTTCTTCATGTTGAGAAATTGTGCTTTGTTTTAAATAGCATGTTCTCGCTCTGAAAACCTGAAAAGATCTTCAAAGAACGTTGCCAAAATTAATTTAGCAGAGTCATTAAACATTTAAGAGACAATTAGAATTAAGGAAGCCCCATTGAAACACAAGTAAATTAATTTGAGAGTTTTATTTGCAAACACATGCCGACAAAGTGTGAAAAATACTTCAAATTTTGCTCACTTGCTCTCTTTAAACTCCGGCCAAAAAGAAGCTATTTCGATCGGGAAAAAAATAAATTGGTTTATACCAATGTTGAATAACGAAATAAAGTCGTGATAAGTATTCCTTTTGTGAATGTTGTTTTGGGAGAGTATCTGGACCTTTCAAATGTGCTTCTGGATATCAGTTCTACTCCCTCCGGCAAAGAATAAGGAAAACTCCAATCATAACTGGCCGATTTCATACGTGCAGCAAATTACTACAACTCAAATGTTGATGATACTTCCGACAAATTTCCGTTCCGAAAAAGATGTAATTCTGAATGAGTAGTTGTAATATAGTTATCCCTGAAATACAACAAAATGCTTTTTGTGTGTTTCATTTTAGCGGTCATTTTTATTTTTGGTTTTCGTAAACTTTACAACTAGATTTTCCGTGCATTCACCAAGAACTCTTCTTATAGCCGTTTGCCATGTTATATTTTTGAACAAGAACAGGTATGAAATTTGAAGTACTAGCTTTTGAAATTACGAGTGTGTGTTTATTTGCATACAAGTTTTAAGCAAACTTCTACTGAGGGAAATGAATACAAACTATTTCACACCTCTCGAACAAATGAATCGTTTGCAGACAGTAAGCGGTGCGGTGGGGGATTTACCAAGGCTCATTTAGGTTCAAATTTTCTACTAATTTCCGAACACAAATAATGAACGGTCGAAATGACTGCTAAATGAAACAATGTGAGTCTTAATTGAATTTCTCTGAAGGATAAACCTATGCAAAGCAGACATTTTAGAAACACGGAAACATTGGTTTGCACACGAAAGTTCGTTACATTGGTTTTTAACCTTCCACTTACAATCGCGAAATAAGTCTCAACATTTGGCGTTGAAATATCATGTATATCCACTTATAATTTAGATGAGTGATGAAAATTCATTGACCAATTTTTATAATCAGACAACAAACTTGTGTATTTGCTTTAAGAAATCCGTCAAGACACCTTTACCACGGAAATTTTATGTCAGCACAAATATTTGGTTTTCATGCTAGTTTTAAATTTTTACTTTTCCAAATCATGGGAGATGAAAACTCTCCAAAGTAGATCTTGAGTTTCACGGCAGCAACAACCGATTAATATATATAAGAGTATCGCTGAAGAACAGCAATGAGTCTTTCCGATCCCAGTGGGTCGCCCACACTGCAGGTCGTGAGAAGTTTACGTAAACTTCTTGTATTGGTGAAAAATTAAGTGAAGTGAGATAATTTAGTCATTTCTCTGAGGGTGAATACCCTTTGTCGAAGTTTTTTTTTTTACAGAAGACAGCGGGCTTTTCATAATGGCTGTTTGCAATTGGCCTACAACTTTCAATTGATATTAATTAAATTACTTAGTTATCACTTTGTGCGAGCCAATCATAAACATCAAGTCACATAAACCGAAAGCAAACAATTAAGACTCGTGTTCTGATTGGCTGACGCGATGGTTTACATGCAAATCCCTTTTACAAAACAATCAGTCTCGGGCATTTTCCTTTAAACACTCTTTAGCTTAAGCACTGGAAAGTGGGAGGAAAATAGTTCACAGTCTCGCGTGAATATGGATCGTGATTTCCCCATGCATGAGTATCTGATAAAATTGAACGAAGTCCACGAGCTTCAAGAGTTGAGACAGAGTGAGAAGAAATTCCGAGAAACTGGACAACCGGAAGAGACGAAAATTGATCAGATAAGCTCTACAAAAATGAAAGGTGAGTTGGGCAGACACTTTCAGCGCAACTCTGTGTATGTTTATGCAACGCAAAGTCACAGACAAAAATAAATTATTACAGAGTCGATGTTTAACGACAAAACAAGTTTATTCATGTGAAGCTATCCTGTCCCGCAGCGAGTGTTATTGCAATTTTGTGGCGAGGGCTCATGCAGTTCAGTCTATGTCAGTTGTAACTATTTCAATTCTAAAAAGATTACATTACTCCTCGACAGGGCTATTTTAGTGCGGATACCACCAAAGGTCATAAATTGCGCTGGAAACTAAGTGTTTAAGTGTTACCTATCCACAGCAATTAAAAACTCATTTCGCGAAAATGTTTGTCGGGGTGTTTGTCTCAGCAGATTCAACGCGATTGCGAACCGCATCAACGCGGAATCGTAAATTAAACTTGTTTGTTGTTATTTTTACAGAAGAAGTGTCCCCTAAAAGAAAAAGAGAAGAAAAGGAAGATACAAACAATGATGAATTTACTGGTACCAAGAGGCGTCATAGGACAACATTTACCCAAGTGCAGTTGGACGCACTTGAAGAGGCTTTTAGCCGCTCACAGTATCCCGACGTCTTCACGAGAGAACAACTTGCCCGGCAGATTAGTTTAACAGAAGCACGCGTTCAGGTATGGGAAAAACTCTCTAGCTTGGATCTAACGCACAGTGAGACAAAATAAATGAACCACAAAGAAATCCCAATAGAATCAATGATAGTCTTTGAAGATCCATTGTAACTGTTATTAGTCGCAATTAAGGATATACAAAACATATAAAGTGACACTTACGCAATGTTGTACTGCTTGCTTAGAAGCCACGGATTTAGCCTCAAATTAATAATATTGACAATCATATCATTTTCCCTCGATTTTAAAAGTTCTGGAAATGACAAAAACGCTGTCTAAATTTGGCATCCGATTTATAAGTGGGCAAGAATATAATGATATGCGCTTGCGCAACTCAGCCCAATTCACCTGCTATCCCCGCACGTGCGCTCTTGGAAGGACACAATAAGGTTTAATTACCAGCTGTCGAGACACTGCTAAAACTAAATGACCGGTATATATTGGTCCTAAACTATTTCCCACTCTCGCTCTGGTTCAACTAATATACTCTTTGCTATGTCTTTAATTCCTTATTTGATTTAGGAACTGTGTTTGTAAGACTAGTACTTCTTGGTTCTTCTAGAACTAAACTAAGGCGACAAACTCAAATTTTTATCCAACTCTAAGAATTTGTCTCATTCATAATTCAAAAATCCCATCTCAGTGGACTTAACTGTATTTTCAACAGTTGATATTTATTTTTATTGCAAAGTCTGCGTTGGGTTGATTTATACCAATAAATATTTGTTAGTTCAAACACAAGGTATAAGAAAATGTAAAGATACAACTATGGTTAAATAAACATGGACTTGCGACGTTCCAAAGGCGATATCCTGTTACTCCAAGAACCTTGCATATAAATCTGGAGAATATATCCATCTAATTGGCGCCCATACACGACTTGAAGAAATATTAGACCGCTTATTTTCAATATCTTTGGATTAAGCCTCAAACTACTTTATAATAAGACCAATTCTTAAACTGATAGTTAAATTAATTTTCTTGTGTTCACTCCAAATTAGCATTATATCTATTCGTAATTTTCCAATATAATGGCTTTCCCCTACAACCACTAATGTTTCATTAAGAATCACATTAGATACTCGCGTTATCATCGACTAACAAAACACTCTTATCAAAACGAAAGACAGTTGAAGATTTTGATCCCTTCTCGTGGCACTTGTGGCTTAACGCAAAAACACGCAAAGGAGAAGACACAAGTTTCTGACTATTCTCGGTCGCGTAGTGGACATTCTCTTTGTGAATTTCTAACTGCCATTAAGAAACTAACACAACGAATATTTTGACGCCTGCCTCCAGCAAACAGACTTTTGAAATTGATGTTTCAATTTGGCCTTATAATTGGCGTATGACAGGTGGTTTGCAGAGAAATACAATACAGTCTAAACATCTCTCCTTGATATACAAACAATCTTTTTAGAAATACATAGAATCACGAAATCCTTTAGAATAACTTTCAAGCTGATCAAAAATACTAATTGAAAAGTTTCTGCCTTCAAGCAGTTTATTTTGTGCATCAAGTTAGCAGACAAGATAATATTTTGCGTTGGCAGACGGGTTGATTTGGCAGCAACTGAACTGGGGAGAATTTAGCTTGGCACTGAACGGCCGTGTTTATAAACTGTTAAAATTGAAATTACACGGGGTGTAAACTCATTTTACTTTCTCAAGTCAAGTTCCTCTCTGGTAACATTTTCGCTTTTCTTTCTCTTTTTCTGTTCTTTTTCTTGTTGCAGACGTGTCATCTAATTTGCTAATTTAGTAGTCAGATTTACGTCTTGTAATGAGTCTATTTCTCTTTTAAGGCGTTAGTTTGCTAAACAAATGATTGTATTGTTCTATTTGGATGTAATCGAAATCCTTATAGCACTTGTCTGTAGCGCGTACGTGCTGTTACATTTAATACTTAGTAACGTGAGCGTTTTAACTCCGCGTTACATGGAGACTGAAATGATACTTTTATTATTTTATTGTTCTCTTTGTTGTATTCTTTTTCTCTTTCTTTCTTTTTCCTTCAATTTCATCATTAGTCTCCAAGCCACTGTAGGTTCTTCTCGATGATTTTCATCTTAAAACGTCAGTTTCGTTTACTCTTGAACAAATCATTCATTTTTGGCCACTCTCAATCTGTTTCTTCCCATTGCCCTTCCATTTCTCTCCGCCTTTTCGTGCACCCTTGCCCTTCAGTGTCTTTCTATATCTGTCTTTTGCACTCCACCAAACACCTTGAAGAACTAACGAGCTAGAACATTTCTTTATATCATTGTCAAGTAAACACAATCCTTATTGTACACACACACATAAACCTTTTTTCTTACTTCGGATTTAAGGTAAGCTCAACTCGATAGATACTAAACTTGTATCTCCTAAAGGGTAAAACAAGATTAACAAGAAAAAACAAATATAACTAATTAACATGAAAGCCTAAAAGTCACTTATATATAAAACTCTCGAAAACTGAATCTACAATATAACAAATTCATTTACTTTGGACTTTGCGAGTTTCTCTTCCTTCCTTTGAGGTCTACTCAGCATATTAAACTTAGCTTTAAGTTTTTCCTCTCTATTTCTGAGTTAGTTTGTTGATTTGTTTTTTACAGTTTAATTCATGTATACCAACTCAGGTATCCATAATACAAATGCATCTATTATGAACACAAGAATCAAAATTGTCTTTTTATAAATATATATTTCTTTCTTTCTTGGGTGCATGTCGCAATACATTGAAATGCAATGCCCGTTCCTTTTCTTTTGTCAGAGATAATTCGCATTTCATTCACAATCAAAAACATAATAATAAAAAGTAATTTTATTATCTGGAAACAACCCAGTAGATTAGCATCAAGAAAGAATCTGTGTTATCCATAAGAATTGAAAGTAATTATTCGTTGTAAGTTTGCAGTAGTTAACAAGTTATTTCTTTTACTTCCCACGATTTTAAGTGCAGCAAATTGTAGGCATTATTTAACACAATCGACACCTCAAGGCTCGACGATCATAGAATCAGTGTTTTTTTCCACTAATGAAACAGAAAAAATAATTAATTTTAAGAAGCAGAAATTGCACTTTCTGGGAAGAAGGTGCTTTCATTTAGCTGAAAAATTACTATACCAGACTGCCTTAGGTGTTCTTCCCATGTGAATACAAGTATTTTTGCCAGCATCAAAGAAAATAATTGCAACAAGACTAAATATGCGTTGATACGTGGAAGTGTTAGCTGAAGTTAATTGTAAAATTTTGCCAATGCATTAATAGGGTTGCATTAATTTCCGAGCTGAGCAGAGAACCTCAAATGGCGTAGCACAGATAAAGTGCGCTTTGATGGGATAATTACGTTTAATGAGATCGAAAATATACGCAGATAACCGGTGATAATGATGTAAGTGGTAGACTTAGCCAAAACAGAGTCAAGGGGATTATTAAGGTGCAAGTTAGCTGTTAATTCTCTACTTTTGGCTTCGACCATCTGGCTGCTACTTCCTTGATAAGATGAATTTAAACTGACTGCTCGATAAACAGAAATAATTTCGTTTACTTACTGCTCGTTAATAAAACGACTCGCACGAAACCACAAATACATCAGGTTAACACAGAGAGACATACGCAGACATTATATCTCCTTTTTTCTTTTCTAATTTCCTGCTTGGTAGCTATTGCTAAACTGTTGCAATCTCTTCTGTTTAGTCTTCCTATTTTGCAGAGTTGTGTAGGAACCAGCAAGGTTTACCAGTAGCTGAAAAATTACTTAGATATTCATCTTTACACATAACAGACTCTTTTTCTCTTATTGTCGTCTTCCACTGGTGTTTTACGAACAGAGATAAGAGAGATGATTATATATGTGTTCAATATTTGCCTGAATTCTAGCAAGTTTAGAATTTGAAGAGAATTTTTTCTTGTTCATCATGAACTACTTCTGTTCTATCCTTGTTCTTATTAACCATGTGGAATTTAGACAGAAACAAAACTGGGAAGTCAAAACAAGTCTGCGAGGATATCTTTATCCTTGTGCATGGGTTGTCATAGTTTGAACAGAATCGTCTTCATTTAAGGCAAACTTCCAAAATATACTAATTCTATTTCTCTTCTCCACTCATTTCATTAAACGTATTGGCAGTGTTTCATAATTCAAGGCCCCGCCTATAACTAAATTGGTTAAAATATAATGTAACGGTTTGATTGAAAATGATTGAAGTAATTATGACAGAATTAATGATAAGTGCCACTGCTATCCACCCAGAATATCACAAACATGGCACTAATATTTGGCCACAGCCAGCTCAGAGATTACAATCACATCTATATATAAGACATGTGACGCCTAGATGGGAAAAACTTTACCTCGTTCTGCACGCAATCTCTCAAGGTAGCGAAACTCAAGGAAAAATGATTTTGTTCTAGTCGAATGTTTTTGCGCAAGAAAAATCACAAGCTCTTACAAATATCTTGCAAACAAAACGGACTACCATTTCTTTTCAATGCCGGAGAGGCGGCCACGATTTTATTGTCGATCGCATTTCATATCTTTCACATAAACTAAGTTCCATTTAATTACAAATGACAAAACCTCAGCGGTTGTATAAAAACGGAAGAAAGACATATTATCTTATTGCAAACATGTTTTTTATAACAAAAATTGACTTGCTAAGGAACATGAATTAAAACATTTGTTTTTCAAAACCAGAAATTAGTTAATGTTTATCTCAGCATGGCGTAATGAAAGAAAACAATTGAAGAAAATGAAACACTTTTTGCGGCACGTGGCGTTTCATGGTATTAATATGCGATTGAATGTTCCAATGACTCTTTTCTGTTAGGTCACGTCCAAGAATTTTTGACAAGAAATTAATAACAAAAGACATAAAAATATAGTGCTCACAATGAACCCACTTTGTTAGGGAAACAACTACAAAATGTTGATGAAACAAGAATACGAAATCGCTCGAGCCACCAAACTATTTACAGAACTCCACTGGATTATGAATCATTTGTTTGTCAAAGAATCTGGTGGCAAGCGGCAGAGTCTTTCAAGGTATCAATAAAAGAATTTTTAAAAGCTCTTTTTAGTGCATTGTCTACAAAACACCCTTCAAACTCAATAGAACACCAAAGGTTTTGAAGAGACAAGAAAACAAAAAGAACTAATGTGTCATAGTATGACAAACAAAATTCTTATGGTAATCATTAAAATGTGATTCAGTGAAAAGGTCTTTGAACGAGTAGCTTATAAAACTCTTAAAGGACGAAAATGACTCAGCGTCTCTTAGTATTGGAATCTACTCTCTAATTAATAGTAAATACTACAAAATCTTAAAAGAGATGTCATGTTCTTTGGTCAATTCTACTGCAGAATTGCTATAAGCTTCATTCACCCTTCATCGCTATTGCAGCTTTTTCCCTCAAAGAATGTGGGTGCCATCTGCCAAAACTATTTACAGAAAAAAATCGAAACACTAATAGAATTAGATCTTGCTTTTGACCATAGGTTATTGTTCTTGTTGTTTTCAAATTGGATATCAAGTGAAAAGTAAGAATGTTTAAGAAGTTGTTGAATTGCCAACCAGTCTATATTCAGCCAGATTGCACATGGAGAAGCTATTTTATAAGAATTGTCATTGTTTGTATTGTATCTAAGGAATTTCTTATACTCTAAGTGTTACTTAAGTTAATGAAGAAACGTCCGCGAAACGGAACGAGAGAATAGTGAACTATAAAAAATGAAGCTGGATTATAACCATTCTACGGTGAACTGTAGAAAATTAAACTATTTTGTTTTTATCTAAATGAAGTGAACCAATTTTATAATGAATCAGAAATTATCAACACTAATTTGCACGGAAGGAATATGTGTTCCAAGCACTGGTGAAGACAAAAGCAAGGCTACGTGGAAGGCCACATCTACCTGTTCGATTATCAAATAACTCTGCAGTCTTTCAGTTGCAATTAGAACTGAGATCTTTGATACAAAATATCAATAACCTGGATGACGTTTCCTTAAATTTGTTGTTAGATTCTAAGCGGTTGTGTGTTCTTTCTAATAATCTTTTCTCTAATTTCTGGTCACAATGTTTATAGTGAATATTAGAAGAATGTCTTCTGCAATTCTCATTTCCTCTGCACCAAACTCTCAGTGCATATACCACTCAACTACAACTTATAGTTCTCATATTTTATTATTTTCTTTGACATTGTATTTTAAACGAATAAATGGTGTTCTAAAACAGTACAGCAGCTCTTTAAAACACGCTGAATATTAGTACTTTGTGATTTGTCTAGGTAAACCTTGCTTGTGTTTGAGGATAAGTCCAAGGATTAAAGTTTTAAGGGCTGAATCTATAGTGGCGTATCCATCAAGCGCTTTGACTGAATAACCATAGTCTCGATTCTTGTCTCTAATGTGAGAAGATCGACGAGATCATTCTTCTCTTTTAATGGAAGTGCTCTTATGACTCAACTAATGATTGATACATCAATGGCATTTACCAAGAACTCAACCTCAGCTTTTAAACAACGAAGGCCATTCCCATTTATTCAAAGGATTAATATTAGTGCGCCAGTATCAAAGCGTTCTTTGTCCATTTACTGACTCGGACAACGATTTGTTCATGTGATCATGGCGTCGAAAGCATTCTTCAAGCGCTTTCTTTTTAACATGCGCTGAAATATTTATCCATATACCGTATTAAAGGTGACATCGTATATCAAATTATGCTCGATTTTTGTCACTGAGCATCATTCATGTAGTGGAAGGTCAAGCCGCGTGGCTTTTTAAACAGATTTTGCTTTGCTTTCTCAGTTTGTACTGCGAAATTTGAGTTTATTTTCAGTTAGGGGCCCGTTTTAAGAAGTGTAGAATTGGTTTGCATTTGGGTTTCTCTTCAGCGAGAGCTCTCATTCAAGCTACATAACAACTCTAACACAATTTATTTATCAAAAGAACGTGTTTTGAGTGGTAAAATCCGCGTGTTCCTCTCTACTGGCAGTTTTGTTAGAGGTTTTGCCAAAGTATCTAAGATTTTATACGACATCTAATCTCGTTGTTCTCGACTCAAACATATAAATGTAACCAAGACCTCATCAAAATCTGTCGGGTATTTCGAATGATCACATCTGTGTCCATAACTTGGCAGTGATTGTGATGACAAAGAGTTTGCCCACGCTTTACGTTAGGATTCGAAGTTGTAATCACTATCAATATGGTCCGATATATCATATTATTCTTTACCAATAAAGGAGACTCTATGCGTTTGTGTTTCCTGCCCACGAATTGGTCCTGTGAAGAGAGTATATGATATCTCAACCAGTTTTGTTTATTGAGGATGCCAGGTTATGTTTTAGTGCTCAACAAGAGCTTGTAACTTTCATTTTAGAACGCCAATTCTTTGTGTTCTCGATATTGTCATCACTGATGATAAAAAGATAAGTAAAAGGTACTTAGCTTGAAACTAAAGATGCCCATGCTACAATACTAAATTTATAGCTCAGGTGAAGAATAATATATCATCATCATCGTTTCATGCTCCTTGGCTGGGGAGTGCACGTTTTTTCTGTTTTTGATATAAGAACAAACTTTATAAGAACACCGAGGTTCAGCCGGATTTGCCCAAATTTAAGAACAAGTTAAGAATAATTCCAGGCTCAAACTCTGGTTCAGATCCATAAAGAGACAAGTTTTCAGCTAGAACATGAATTTCACGCATCAAAATAAGAACAATTCAAGAACAATTTGAGATGAATTTGCCAAAAAAGTTAGAACACCGAACCTCGCGAAGATCCATTATTTCACACTGAACATATATACAGACAACTACAATCGAGTTTCACTGTGTTGTGGTATTGGTATTAAAATTAAGATTAAGAAAACAATTTTCTTCATTAATTAATTTTATTTGCCTTAACTTTTCATAAAACTGTCTTGAGTTTCAAATATATATAGTTACAGTTTAACATTGAATTATTTTCTTAAATTTGGTATTTTCTTCAAATATATTAGATATTATATTTTTCACACAAGAAAGTGTGAGCAGAATAAATCTACAATAGGAAGAGGCGAAGGAAACGAAAATCGGAGAACAAACGAATTTGTGAACAATTTTTGAGTATAAACAGAGCTCAGTTAAAATACATGTAAGATATCAAAATATTTGACGTTTGTTTTCAAATAATTTTAGTAATTTCGGATTTCTTTAAAACATGGGCAAGGTCGAACAACCGATGGTCTCACTATATACAAATAAATATTTCAACACAGCGAAATACTAATGACACTAAAAGCAAGGCAAAATTGTTCTCTCAATATTTTAGTTAAACACTCTAAAATTACTTCAGTATTGAGCTTAGTTTGAAATTTAGTTTATTCAATTCTATATTCGGGATCGATAACTATTCAACAGTTGAAACACATTACTAGTCAGTTATCTTCATTTATGAACATTTTACTGAAAAGATCCCAGTGGCTGCATCATCTTGCATTGAATGAATCGACAAGTTCAGCGAGTGCGTATATCCGAGTAGAACTGCTCCGGCAGTGAAATCAAGTAGTCAGTCTTACTTTTTTCATAAGAAAACATACAGTTCTTCTGCTAAAATGTGTAGTATTTTGTTCCCTTGTTTTACAGCAACTGAACCGAACTTTTGAAACACAATTACTCAAACCTTTTAACTTCTATAACACGTGTTGCTATCCAGGCAGCGGATAATTCTTATCCATCGCATTTAAAGTGTTAGCAATTTAGGCCATATATTATCTAAAGGATAAGAAATTATCCGCTTGATAGCGCTGTGCACGCTTTGAACGACCGAAGCCTGATATATATTTCTTCATCCTTCACTTACGGCTAAATTACTTCTGTGTTGTCGCTCAATTGTTGATTTTTCAATTAATTCGAAGACAAAACTTTGTCTTCTGATCCCAGTTACAAATTAGCGGTAAGCATTGGAGGCCTTGAAATCTAAATGCGGTTTCGTTCTTAAATCTAAGCGAACAGCTTTTACCTGCCATCTGTCATACCCGAGACAAGCTACATACACGAACAGCCTTGAACGCTGCTGTCGATTGAACTTGACAAAGACACTTCAAAACAGTTGGCAGCGCAATGTCAAAACAGTGATATAAAAGACAGTTCTTCTGACTGCTAATCGTTATTTAGTGTCTAGTTTATGCTTAAAGTATAACAGTTTTACAGAACAAAGGCACTCAATCGTTGGTTTTAATCTAGGAAATCTTAACAATTCGACATGCCATTCTTCCAAAGTTAAGTTTAAGGATTACATTTAAATGAAAAAAAACACCCAAAAAACAGAAAGGTGAAATTATTATGAAAATTTAAATTTCTCCAATTTACCGTGCTTTGTGTTCCATAAACTTGTGTAACATTAATACATGCAGGGAGCGACAACTATTGCGTTCTGGTTGGCCGAAGTTTGGCATAATCCACTCAAACATTTGAAAAGTCAAGTAAGCGATCGTCCAGCAGCCAAAAACTAACCCAACAGCAATGATTTCTAGATCGATAACAAAGGTTGGTCTATATAAATAATGTAATCAAACCAATCTTCTAACACTTTTCATCTATGATTAAAGTTTTCTCACGACAATCTTTTTATTTCTCAGGTCTGGTTTCAAAACCGCCGAGCAAAGCATCGCAAGCAAGAGCGTCAAAATCCCCGTGGACTTTATCCCTTCCATACGGGGATATTCTACCCGCACGAGGGCGGTTTCCCCCCTCCACCACTCCCATTTTTCCCAATGCAGCCATCGTCCTGTCCAATTAGCTCTTTACCAGGTTCTAAAACCATTTCTGAAAGCCTCAGATCTTTATCGGGCCCAGCCCACTCATGCAGATCATGTCCACCCGGCAGCATTTGCTGCGGATCAAGGGCTTTGCAGACGTCATGGAATACAAGCATAGGTTCCAGTCTCTCTCGATCAGTTTCTCCCGTCAAGTCTCCAGGCTTTGAAAAGGAAGAGTGCTTACAACCGACTGTTCGAGACTGGTCTTCCAAAAGCCTTGCGTTGTTACGAATGAGAGCAGTTCAAGCACAAGGGTTTAGCGGAGTATACAATGGATCCTGCTTTTCTTGACTGCCAATGCGCATGAGCAATATAATTGTACAGAAACTCACGAATAAAGCATACACAGGGTGCACAGCACAAAAATCTTTGTTCGCTTCAAAGACCAAATTCTTGCAGAGCAATAGATTTATGACCAAAGGGTTTAACGGGAATGCTGCAGAAGAAAAAGAAATTTAAGTTGAGCAACGGACCCGTGGTTTAAATCTTGATTTTCAACTTGCTTGGAAATGGAATGAAACAAGTCTTAAAATGATAACTTGTCAGACGTCTATCCCCTGGACTGAGTGCCATTAAGATATCTCGTCTGAAGGTTTTGCCTTGTAGATTGGCCCAAGTTTCAAACACTGGTGAATGAAAAACGGATTCGTATTGAGTGAAAAGCAGGATAATCTAAGACAAAAATTGTAAATCAGAGAGCTCAGATATTCAGATTTGCAAATATGCACGCTAATTTCAGCTTTTGGACACTAGAGTAAGAAGGTACTTGTAGTCTATATGTAATGTTTTTTGGTGAAAACTTTTAGCAAAAAGTAAAGGTGCTTTTTAAAAAAATTTACTTGTTTAGTCTTTGATTTTCTGGCGTAACGTGCATTGAATATAGAAATAAAAAAAGGCGCATTTCCTCAATCCGTCAATAAAAGCCCACGAGAAGATGAAAACACACGAAAGGTGGTACTGAGAGGAAAGAAGTCGTTAACAATTGGCTCTTTGAATGTACGGGGTCTAGTTGATAACACGAAACGATATAAAGAATTTTGAATACGCCAACTGGTTTCTGACCCTTTTCACCTTTTATCTTCGAGACAAAAATAAACCAAAACCGCCACAAAGAGAAGCATGTAGAGATTTCAAGCACTAGTGGGGTCATACATATAAGTGCCTGCGTGTGTATGTTGTGTATGCTGTGTGTGTTTGCCTGTGTGTTATCTCAATTACATTAAAAAAGAACTTCAACAAGAACGCAATAGTTATTACATAGCTATTTCAGAAAAGGTGGTCTTTTGCAATACCCAGAATTATGGTTTTTCAAAAATTAAGTTATAATAGACTAGGACACAAGTTCAGCCTTGAAATGCTCAAGTTTTCCAATGCAAAAATTCGTATTCTAGTCAATATTTCCTTCGTTAATGACAACCCATAACTCCTTTTGATCCGGGTATGCACCAAAACAGGAGACCACCATCTTTGAAATAGTTATTTGTTACCACTTGCACTGTACATTCTTCAAAAACTCAACACAAAGAATTTGTAAAATAAATATAGATGTACAAGTATACTCATGTGTTGAGCATGCTATGTAAGGTCATTTGTAAAATAATTAACCTGAAGCGAAAAAAAACTGAACCTTATACGACAAGTTCAAGTCAGACTATCATATTAATCCCCCCCCCCCTTCCCCCTACCACTGTAAAAAT
>JAOEHT020507868.1:0-16713 GCA_025448195.2 Parazoanthus atlanticus | reverse complement strand
GGTAGGTAGGTAGGTAGGTAGGTAGGTAGGTAGGTAGGTAGGTAGATAGATAGATAGATAGATAGATAGATAGATAAGTAGGTAGGTAGGTAGGTAGGTAGATAGACAGACTAAAGTTTACAAAGGCAAAAAGGAAAATAGAATAAGAATGGAAAGAATGGAAACGGAAGCAGGAGACAGGATACGATCGCAATTGAAATCCAGCCTCTTACGAAAAAATGAAGTAAAAACAAAAATATAGATACGTAGGCAGTTAAACCCCTCTCTTCCCTATTCACCTGTGCTAATTGCTAATTGTTATCATTATTTGTATCACGTAAACTTTATTCACACTTGTGAGATACGCAGAAGTAGAAGCATTATAAATTTAAATAACAACGGAATAGACAAAGGAACACCGATGTGAGCTTGTTTCATCTCATCGCATACTTGATTTCCTTCTTTATACTTGCACTTATTTCACAAGTGTAAACCAGGCTTTACTTTCCTTCTCCTTAGTTTTGCTTTTGTCCATTCTGAATAGCTGTTTATAATTTGCTATACAGATTGGTTTATCGGTTGGAGATGTCAACCGGATTCTACAATCAGCCAAGATGGAGCAGCATTCCATGCAGGTTGAACTGCTGCTGGAACTTGAGAGAGCGACTCCTAGAAGGATCCTAAGGAAACTTTGGGTGTCTCATTTCGTTGACTACCCTAACAGGAAGAAAACGTTCATGCAGAAGGTAAGGAAGACAATTCAGTGGCGTCATTGGCTCTCATTGATAGCAGGTCGCCTATACATAGGCGTCTGACGGGACCACCCTGAGGAATACATGTTTTATATTATTTTTAAATAAAGGTTTCTATCTATCTAACAAGAACAGATTCTTAACAACGTGAAACACCTCTAAGACTAGAGTCCATTGGTTGTCTACTTGGTATGGTTTATTGTACCGTAAATTGTAAATTGTCTAAACATGTGGTACAAGTTACCCTAAATAACCCAATGAGGCTACCCAGATCAGGTGGCAAATTACTATTAAAAATGCAGTGTATATTAGGCACAAAAAAGGTCAAACAAGAAAAAGAAACAAGAAAGATCAATACATATGTAAATAAATAGACATTGAAACAAATCAAAAAGATCTACAAGAAATTTAGGAATTGATGTCTAGATCATAACGTAAACATTAAGCCATCACTGATTTGATTTGATCAATAAGAGTTTATAATATCATGTACTAGTTTCATCTTCCCGCAATCGCGAAAACGTATACATACAAACGCAGACACGCACACTCACACAAATACACACTTACACGCTAACAATATTTTGTACTGGCTTCGTTAGCATAGTTTCTTGGGGGAAGGAAGGGAAAGGTTTTGCCGTTCTAACAAGCCATCGATAGTTAGAATTTACCAAATAGTATGACTGTACACTTAAAGATGATTGTTTCTCTGCAGCTGGTGGATTTCGGATCGCCCAAGAAGGAAGGCAATCAGCCGCAGTACGTCAACCCTGCCATTGTACAGCTGGGTGATAAAGTTAGGAATTTGACGGAAAAGGTTGAGAGCCAGGAGGAAAAGTAAGTGCAAGCAACGTGTGCATTAGACATTGGAGATTTGAGAGACGTTAATTAGAGACATTAAAGATATGAGAGACATAATTAGATATATGAGAGACGTTAGATATATGAGAGAGATAAATTTTAGTTTCAGTTTATTACCACATGATTACAGAATTACAGTGTCAATATCTGATTAGAAGTTATAATAGATCTGGGGCGTATTTCCATGTAGATCATATGGAAACTGAGAAAGAGCACAAAGAAGGAAATCTCGGCTAAGCGACGTCTTCCTCTCCCCATTCTCCAAACGACCGCGTGCCATTTCTGTTATGAGGAGATCGAGTAATTGCTGTGAGACTGCTGCAATTATAGGATTTTTGTTTTAGTAACTCGAGTTTTTAAGAGTAGTAAAACGCTAATTGGAAAATAAAATAAAATTAGTTTTATTGTCATAATCATCATTGGTTGTCTTATCGCGCCAAAATAAAATGTTACAATTATGGTAAAACCCGATAACGAATATTTTAAAAATCCTTGCAAATTTCAATCGTTATGATTGTCTTCCGTGCTAATACTGCATTGAGCCGTGCGTCCTTGTATAAAGGAATAAATAAAGTTACACAAATTCTCCGTTGGTGAAGTGCAAGTTGTATCGATTGTACTTGTTTGTCCAACTCTAGTTCGTCTACGTATAATGTCAAGGTCTAGGTCACACATATCGAATCGTTGTTGAGACGAAATAAACAATGACACATTTCTGTTAAACAAAGACATCTTCGTTTGTGCGACCTGGCCCTAATGCTTTAGTATTTCTACATGTTAGTCAAACGTTAGTAGCAGCCACAATGTCCATGGGACAGTCGCCGGAATAAACGTTCATTTGGCAGCTATTCTTATTCTGGAATACTTGAAATACGTTCCGTGTATTCTGCTCCAGGTGACAGAATGACCAGAATGTATTCCGTACATTACTATTTCGGATTAAAAACATTCCAAACGAACAAGCCTTTGACTCTGTATATTAATTTATCTTTTTGTAGGTTGCAGAACATTATTCGTCTCCTCGGTCGTCTTGATCAGCGGTTGTCTGAAGCAGTACCAGGAATCAAACCAGCCACTGAGCCAGTGCAGATTTCCGTGACTGGTGGTTCCCAGTCTTCCGAGAAAGACAGAGATGAGAAAGATAGAGAGACAAAGGTGTAGATAGGTCATAATAATAATTTGGTAAAGTTTATTCAAACAATTTCTTAATATATATTGAGATTTTAAATTTTAGAAAAATTGCACGTGGAAGCTAGTTCTTTTTATCTCGATGACTAGGTTTAGATTTTGACTTTTGGTTCGTGGTTGTTTCTTTTTATCTTCATTTTATGAATATGAAACAACTACAGTGAGTTGAAAGACGACGTAGCAACTTTTTTGGATATTTTTGGTTGTTGCGCAACTACGTACTGACACAGTTTTAAAAAGTTTGCGGCTAAAAGTGATATCATTCTTCGTCAATTTCCTAACATTATCTTATCATTCTAGCGTTACGGCACCTAATAGTTCAGAGTTGAACCAAGTATCTCACCTTTTAATCTTTGCATGTGCAAAACAGATATGTGGACAACTTTGAGAAATAAAGGCTTCTAAGGCTTCTAAAAGCACTTTACTTTATCCCTTCCAACTGTGAGGGTTGATTGAAAAGAAAATGATAAATTAAGGTAATGTAGAATGATTCTAAAGGCTTGAAACTCTAGTGCATTTTATAGTGTTCATCCGAAAGCTTTTCAACTGTCTTACTGTCCGATTCTCAGAGTCTTGGTCACTTTAGTTTATCGAATTTAAAGTATAATGTTTGAAATACAATCAATCCTTCTTGCAACTTTGCAAAACGAAACCAAAAATACAGCTGAACGCAAGAAACCTTTCATTTTCACGAAGTTTATCATTACTTGTTCGTCAAATTGAAGCACACAGTGCGAAAATAATTATGTGGTTAGTTACAGCGCCTACGTTCTTGCCCAAGCTGAGATTAATGACTTGGGAAGAATTGATTCAATGGTTTAATAAAGCAGTGGATCCATACAGATCTACGCGAACATCAGCAGATCACAGATAACGGTGTCAAGGGAATCATAAATACATGAAGAGGATTGATATAAGTAAATTTTAACTTGCAGCTAGAACTTTTAAGGAATGTTATTGCGAATACATCGGAAACTCATGGAAGCTCGTATTTTGTCTTCAGTACGTAATTTTATATCGCAGGGAAGCTTGAGGAATATTTTGTTAATAAGGGGCGTCCTGTTTCCCGTTAAAATAGATGAACAACACTTTGTGTTGCAGTCACTAAACAGAATAAAGACGACTTTCTTCATGGAATTGTGTTATGACTCATTGCATCCAAGCTACCAGTCTTCCTTTGCAAGGGGGAAGATAATAATAATATTAATGACAGTGATAGTGATAGTGTTGGTGATGGGACGGTGATAGTGGTGGTAATGGTGGTAGCGAAAGTGCATGGTGGTGATGGTGATGATATGATATAAGCTCTATTTATAAAGTAAAATGTTTTTTAAAAACGTTGTCTCTGACAAAAAGTATAGTTGTTAAAAATCGTCACAACTGAACACGCATATCACAAAAGGCTGTTTCTCAAAGCGTGATATTCCATTGGGGATAAAAACGCGGGAAACGATCATATTTCAATCCCGGCCATATACAATTGCCTTTGTTTTAGAGATAATGCCAAGTCATTGTAATTCACTGTTCTTTGCATTTTAATCGAAGTCATCGATTTTTATTTTCATTCCACTGAAGAAGACCGAAGTTATCGGCCGAAACGTTTGGAACTTTTAACAACTATACTTTTAGTCAGAGACAACGTTTTTAAATAACATTTTACTTTATTTTTATCATGCCTGACTACAACTATCAAATTTTTAAGCTCTATTTATGCTATATTAAAGATGGTAAGCGGTAATTTAAGAAATACTAACGCTTGTATAAACCCATGTGCAGATATAGAACATCAAATGAATGCTGGAAGATTGCTAAACTGCGTAAGCTATTTCCATAAATGGAGAGTGGTAAAACATTTGGAGGAACCAAGCAACGTACAAAATTGGGAGTAATTTTTGCACATTCTTCTAAATATCTATCATGAAATTATTGAAACCAACATCTTCTTGTTTTTCGTGTCAATTACCATCCCTTCCCACAGACCGAAGACAAGCACTTCTATTCTTCAAGAAATGGAAAATGAATGATCGTGTTATCGGTTTTCTTTAACTGTTTCAAAAGACAGGTAAGGAGACAAATGCTCAAAGAGTGAGCAAGTTAACTGTATATTCTCAGTATTAGACTTTCTTTTTGCTGACTATTCCAAACAGCAGAAATATAATTTGAAATTCAGGCTAGATTAACCGATTTTTAGCCAACTAGTGGCCATAGACTCGCTTGTTTCGAAGGACGTCGAAACTGATTCTACTTTCGGATTTAGTGCAAAGCACGAGGTACATAAAACAAAAGGACACAAAGTCCCTACAGTATTTTAACATTACAAACGTTCTGCTACTCCTTGACATCCTTGAGAACTCCTTGAATTGAGCTTCTTTTTTCAAGGGTGAATGAGAAAGCCCTTGAAAATCCGATTTTTTGCCAAAACTCCTTGAATCTTTGCTCTGAGGGGAAACTATAAATTAAACTTATTGCAAATTAATCAACGAAAATTGTGAATATGTATGCAACAATTCTTTTATGTTAATCTGTATTTGTTATGTATGAAAGTGCTCAAGGCACAATGCAGAGCACTGAAACTAGAAGTTTCACCCATTCAGTTTACACTATTATTAATTCGCCACTCACTGCCCCTTCACCGACGCCATATTTTCTGGGTTCTTATCCACCGGTTAACTTTTGCAAAACTAGTGCCAGACCCTTATCGTCCGTTTCCTCTAAAGCAGGCTTAGTACGTTTTTTGAGTTTAGCTACATCTAAAAACGTAAGATTTTGTTGCACAAATCACTCTAAGAATCCGTTGAAGCAAGCACTGTCATTGCTGAAAGACTGCCACTTAGTTGAACCCTCTCTCTCAGTGCCGTCTTTGCATTTTTGGCCAAGATTGCCATTCGGTAATTGTATCTATGAAAAAAAAAATTCCGTGGAAAAAGTTGGGGGGGGAGGGGTTGCAACAATGCCCCCCCCCCCTCCTACAGGGGGTGTAGTGAAGGGGTGGCAGCAACAACATGTATTTTGTCCTAATTTTGCACTTTTGTTACATTATTGCCAATGTACCTAAAATACTTAAAGCAGATTTGTTTGGTTGCTTTTATTTTAAACTTTAAGTCGACTAATTTCTTGCTCATATGAAGGCTTTCCATACAAAAGTATCTAAATCTGCGATAGCCTTTGAAAAATCGATACTTATTGCATTCTCAAAATAAAAGCCTGCATGATACAAATACCTTGGAATAATACCTAAGTATTAGTAAAAGGTCTGCGTAGTTTAGGATCCAGACCCAGGTTTAAATCAACCGTTTAATCTCATATCTTATAACTACTATCCCCGACCCGCTACCCCTACCTTTGCCTTCCCCACTCCCCTACCCCTTCCGTTTGTAACGCAAACTCTCCTATCGACTTTCTTCTTTCCCAATTCCCTTCTAGCATGATTTTCCTTACTCCTCGTTATTTTGTTTTGTCACTTCCTTTCTTCCTCTCTTTTTCTCCTCTACTCAATTCTTTTCGCTTTTTCCTCTTTCGGTTTTTCTCCTTTTTTATATGTTTCACTTTTGCGCTCCTTTTATCTTTCTTTCGTTTTTTTCCTTCTTAAATTTTTTACTCGTGACAAGTTTGATGTCACACAATCTTACCTTGTACCCACGTCTGTACAAACACTATGAACCATTTACAGAAGTATCTACGTGGCAGTTTTTATCCAAGCATTCGCTGGACTTGCACTTAGCAGCAATGTTGTCTCACTTTCCCCAATTGTTACACGAGTCACACTTACAATGGATTTGATCGGCAAAAACGTAACACTTTCCGTTCTGATAGTAAAGTAACGCGAATGATAGCCGGACGGGAGGTCTGGAGACAAGAGAAGTTCTGAACGTACACGGATAGCTCAAACGTCCGCTCCTCTTTGAGGTTCCGTGCGTCATTGGTCCTGACTCCAGTTGTGTACTTCTGTTATTCTACCTGAATTTCTATATTATTTTCTTAGCTTCCACTTAAAGATTCCACCCGGCTGACAATCAGTTTTGTGATGTATGCATCGCACTAAATTAAAATATAAAATCATGTTTAAAATATCAATTTAAAACTACTTTGTCTTGCTTTGTGTCTTCAGGGTACATAAATTAAACCAATTACACAAGATGTCTGTTCGTTTTATGCTCTTGGACACTTCCAAGGCCAAACCGAAATGACGGTGGATGACCAGAATTTGTTGAAGAATTGTAACTAAGGAGAAACTGAGGAAAAACTGACAAAAACTTGCCCCTGTAGCCCAAACCCTCCAAAAAAAACCACAGAAAAACGTAATCCCTAATCTGCCTATTCTTCTCTTCTGAGTTCCGTCTTCTGACTGCAGCGTTGTTACAATCGCGGCAACATTGTAGGACATTCCATGATTCATGAGCTCCGTTAGAGACTCACACCCCGTGCATATATCTTCAAAAAAATCTCAGGCAGTCTGTACCGAAGCGCATATCATTTCCTATCTGTTTGATTGTTCTTACTTTTCATGACCAAAATTAACGGGATATAGTAAGTGGGATACAGAAGTGTTCACACTTAGAGTGGAGAATCCGCAACACCTTGTAAGTAAAAGCTACCATTGTCAGCTGCAACACAGGCCTATAACATGACAGATCAGATGTAATACTAGCTGATACTATTAGCAGCACTTCCGGCCCGGGCTTTTGTGGGTGCTTGGGTTGGGGGGGGGGGTTGCCCGCGGCCCGTAACAGCCCAAAACTGTTCAACGTTTTGGAATGAAATTTGGTGGACTAACAGAGATTGGTAGAACAATCAACTTGATGTAGTGAATTGACTTATAACGTCATCAATACGTCATAATTACGTAACAACTGTCAAATGTTCGGGTTTTTAAATTTATAAAATCATGCTGGTCAGAAGCAGAAAAGTTTACATACGTTTCTGACTAGGAAAAATAACAAATGTTATGGATCCATAAACAAAATCCCCTTTTAAAATGACAGTATTTTACAGAATTTCAGTTTCTTAAAGCATATTTTTTCAGAGAAACTTCAATGTTCGAACCCCTCAGTAGCTCATAAACTGTAATATTAGTATTTCACTCAATCTAGTTGCATTAAATGCCATTAATATATATGATATTCAGTCCCTTTTTGCCTTGTTTGCAACGATTTTAAATACAAATCTACCAGAAGCAGTGCAAAGCGAATGGCCACCATATTGGACTGCATTACAAATTGACGAATTCTCTGGAAATTTGAAGGACTGAAACATCTACCTGAGAAAGAGTTTGTATTTCGATAAATGCATGTAAAAGGGATTTAAACGAGTAGAAGATTTGAGATGTAATAAAAAAAACATTGTCAATACAAGCTATATATTTTGTTATGACACTAAAAAAACAATGATCCAGCCGGGATGGAAATGGGCTCAACAAAAGCGTTTCTGAATATTGTGGCACGATATAAACAACAAATTAAGAAAACGGTTTCTCAAGCGACGCGCAGGACAGACAACAGTTTGCTTTTGATGCTAGAGAAAACTTGTTGTCAGGCAGCACGCCTCCAGCCAATCAAAAACGTCAAACAACGTACAATGAAATTGAACGCCCATGTTTCAAAGAACAGCAGATAAATTTGTGAATGACGGAATGACTAGTTTAAACCGTGCTGAAGACACAAAATATTTTAAGCCTGTTTCATACTTGTAAGATAAGCCTACAACGTTTTTTACAAACAATGTCAATGTCTGAACACTCAGATTGAATCTTGTTGAAAGTTGAACTTGGGGGCTGTTTCTCTCCTTGTGTACCTTCCGTGAACACCTAACAGTAACACTGCTTAGTATAGCTTTCGTGCTCCAATGGACTTTGTGGCGGCGGTTTCGTGTCGCATCTGTGCTTGAGCAGCTGGAAGCCATGTTTACGTTTTGCCAACAGAAAAACCTCTTGCCAATTGCTCACGCTAACTTCTTTTTAGCTTGGAAAACCATTCATGTTGGGAGTGAGTGATAAATTATGATTAGCAATGAAGATTAAAGATTTAAAATAATTATAATCAGATAAATTTTATCGCCCCCTCCACCCACGCCAGATAAACTAGAATATACCACCTCCTACAAATATGTTCCGCTTGTGTTTAGTCCTCACAAATAGGATGTAAATGCACTCAGCTGAAACTGATTGGAATGCAAACGTAACGTACAAACTAATTCACATCCTGTTTGTGCATGCTAGTCATCACCAAACAACCGACTGGTCAGAGCTGAAATGTTTGCAGTTACTGGCAGGGATTCCGAAGTCGGATGCACGATCCAAGCTGCTTGGTGTCAAAGTTTCTCACAATAATTCAAGTGCCCTAAACTAAGTTGACTCAGTGTGAACCACTGGACTAAAGCCCCAAACTGTTGAGTTACTTGTTTATCAAAATATTTTGAGCTAGTTGATAAAAATCCATAACATGGCTATTCATTTTGTTTCTATGTTTTTATTTCACAAAAATATCTAATAATCCGAAAACGAATAATATAATAAAGAAAATCTCTTGGGATTAACAGACTATGTTTGTAATTATTTGTTTCTTAAAATGTCCTCATTCTTAAAAATCTTTAACATGGCGATTCCATTGTCTTTGTTTATCAAAAAGTATCAAAAGTTTTCCATCCCAACGATCGTTAAATGTCGTTTAAAAATCTCTATTTAAAAGGTACTTTATTTACCATTCTTGCTTCATGTAAAAACTGAATTATCATGGTTTATATAAGAGTTAAAATATGGAATATGTGAAACTAACATACACAAATTACGTATAACAATACAAATTACACAGAAATATTATGTTCTTTTTACCTTGTCCTATTTTTCAAAAGCCTTTGTGGCTGAGACAATAAGCACTTTAAGACAACTAGGGCCCCCGTGGCTCTTCTTAGGATACTCTGCTTTGTAAGACGAGACAGTGCAACTTGTGCAGGTCGCAGCATTTGGTTAAGTAAACGTTGGCAAAGAAATGATCTGCACTGTGACAGAGTGGTTAAGTTGGCCATTGTCACAGCGTCGAGGTAACCACTCCAAGCAGGATAGATTATGTGAAGGACCTTGTGCTGGATAGATCTTGGCCAGGTACACAAGAAGAGAGTAGTGCCAAACTTGACAAGTGTACTGTCTCCAATTTTGGTCTAATAGTGGTACGATAACGGACCTTCGCTTCCTTTTCTTTCGTTTCCATCGTTTTTTCGTCGTTTTATGTACGAACAGAAGAAGAAAGCCTCCCGTTTTCAAATTAAAACGTGTATGTGTGGACGGAGCTTAAGATTAACTTAACTACAAGTTATTCAGTGGTGCTGCTTGTCTCTGATTTGAAAACACAAAACAATCGCAACAGAGAAATCTTTGAAAACAAACATTCTTGAGAATACAAAACTGAGTTAACTTTTATCGCTAACTGATAAGTAGAATATACTCCCTGTTTCACACATAGGTAACGCTTAGACTTTGTAAACACGACGTGAATTTGACTAAAATGTTTGAAGGGAAATTGGCACACCATTTCACAAAAAGTGAAAAAACAACGCTAATGGAAATATTTGACGTTTCTTGTCTCTTTAACTCTCATGTCCTATAACTTTTTGTATCAAATGATAAAAATCAATGGGTAGACTATGTAAATTGTATATAATTTGCGCCGAAGAGTGAAGTTTACGATGTAATTCAGTTGTTTTTTTTAAATTTCTTATCATTTGAAGCAGCCGATGAAAATCCATAACATGGCCATTCCTTTTAGAATCTAAAAAACTAACTTCACTGCAAGTGCTCAGTTCGGTGATGCTGCTTGTTTTGGTAATTAAGTACTGACTAAGTAATAGGTAAGTATAGGGCTTATTCACTTTAAAATACTTCTTTTTCCAGGAATCGACAGAAAGTAATCGTAAAAAAGAAATATATTTGAAAACAAAGATATTTTAAACTGTAAGTAAGTTGACTCAGTTAATTTTATCGCCAACTTCACAGACGAGGGATAAGTAGAAGAAACTTTCTGTTCCACACATAAATTCGGCTTGGGTTTAGGCCGCGTAAACAGGATGTGAATGCACTCAATTGAAACTTGACTGAAATGTTTGAAGGCTACGTAAACAGGATGTGAATGCACTCAATTGAAACTTGACTGAAATGTTTGAAGGCCACGTAAACAGGATGTGAATGCACTCAATTGAAACTTGACTGAAATGTTTGAAGGCCATGTAAACAGGATGTGAATTCATTCAATTGAAACCTGACTGAAATAGTTAAAAGGAAATTGGAATGGCACACAGTTCACAAAATAAAAAAAAGGCTAGTGAAAAGATTTGGAGTTTAACTTGTTTCTTGAAATGTACTGTCAATGTAACTTTTTCTACCGGTTCATCATTAAATACCCATAAGTTGACTCCTCAGATTGTAGCTCTTGAAAAATAGAAGTGTTTGTGTTACTTGTTGCTTAAAATCTATTAACATTGATGCCAAGTTGATCTAAAACAGGAACATAATCGTTGATTTCTTCTCTTGAAGAATATAGGTCTTTGGATGTTACTGTTTCCTAAAATGTTCTAACTAATACCCAACCGATAAAACCGACCATTTAAGATTAAACTGATATCAAGTTGTCTTAAGTTTAAAGCATTTAAAATTTGTAAAAGATAAAATTATAACTAGACAGAAGCTATTATTTTGTACATAAAAGAAAAATTTAGAGTTTTTAATACAGCCAATATGCATACGGTAATATAAACCTCAGGCGGGTTATAAAATACTTTCTTTTACAATTCTTGAAGATCATCTGCAGACGTGTTGCTTGTTTCTTGATCAAAAACGTAATTTTTAGTTCAATGCAAAGTTCGTTGAAAATTAAAACACTTTATTTGAGCGATAAAATATTCACAACAAAAAAATTTAACTATGAAAGACCATTTTTAACTTAAAATAGTTTCACCGAGGTAATAAAAGATTACTGCCCACTCAAATTACGCATGATAGAGTATAACTTAAATAACTACCTTTACCACACCTAAATTCCGAATGCACTCAGTTGAAACTTGACTGAAATACTTAAAGGGAAATCTGCCCATCCTTTTACATCCCATTTGTAAACCAGTCATCACGCAAAAACAGTGTGGTCAGAGTGTTTGCAATAATTACTGACAAGGTAAGATAGAATTAAGCATTCCGAGGTCGGATTGCATGGTACATGCTGCTTGGTGTCACCGTATCTTACAACAATTTAAGTAACCTAAATAGAGTTGAGTCAGTGTGAACCACTTAACGAAAACGATTTTTGTATCTCTTGTGGAGTAGTTCTAAGTGTTTGTGTTACTTGTGTCAAACCTTTCTTTGCTATTGTTTCCTTCCAGATCATTTCGTAAACATGGGTTCATTTAATTCCAAACTTGAACAACCCGACATGGACCAATCTAAGGATGGACTGCGTGCAATGCAAGGCTGGATTGAGTCCAAGCTTAAGACCTTTTACTTAGAGGTGGAACAAGAGCTGATACAAGGCGGCGGAGGCAAGGCCATTGATATACCTATAGTCTCAATTGTCGACAAGACTTCCGACACTTTCGTCAAAGAGAAAACGCACAAGGAAAACAACATATCAGACAGCGTGCAGAGTGCAATTGAAAAAGTAATTACCGGTGATTGGAAACCCGCCATAACCGATATCTTGAAGGGAGGATTAAATGTGTTTCTGGGGCCAAGAAGGGCAGGAAACGAGGGCACAATGCAAGAACACAGAAGCTTCCACCTCGTTTGGTCAGACACCGCTCTGCTACGTTTAGATGTGTACGTCTTAAGATTCGATGTGTCCATCAAATCAGATTTCAACGAAAAAGCCGAGTTTTTTGCAGGCCACATGATGATAAAATCAATTGTTGATATCAACAAAGTCAGTCCTCAGATTATTTCATACGAAATTGTAAAGTTCCTAGACGCAGCTGGCAAATCCAAGGATAAATCCGGGAACCCAGTTTACAAAAGCCCAAAACAAAAATTTATGAAGCAAATTGATGATTGCAAAGAGATCTTTGGCGGTGTATCCACTCTTCTCGATATGATCTCACAACATCAAAAAAATAGCCAGCCCCCCGGCCTCCTGAGTCAAATCACACATGCGATCGGGAATATAACCCCACAAGAATAGCATCTGAAGCTCAATTGTTGTAATCACGCATTTTTCAACATTTTACCAAACGTCATTTTGCGAGTTAGTTGCTGTGCGTCAAAACGTTTATGACAACTTTGATTTTTCTGTTGTGCAAAACGTGAAAATTGTCTTCGATCTCCTTATACCAGGGATACATTTAGCAATTTTAGAATAAATTTGAAAACATTCATCCTCAATAATAAGAATATGGGTTTTTTTTAGTCTTACCTCATGTTCATTAAATTTATTTGTATGCTTTACATGACATATGTTTCCGTGGATGGTTTCAGACAATATTGTCAAAAATTACTACCTCCTCATGTTTCAGCAATACCTGTTATGAATCAGTTCTGACTGCATTCCTTTTGGCGTTATCAACATTACGTTGTCTTACTGAGTGCTACACCGATGTGATGCTAATGATGCCGCCTTGTGCGTTGTTAGGATGCGTTCAACTTGATGTATTCCTGAATAGGAAAATCGGTGGAATATGGGCTTTGATTCCTTCATTCAAACAATATGCTCCCTTCAAAATATGCAAAATAAGCTGTATGTTTTATAAGTTCATCCAAATTCTGAATTCACATAATCATTTCTTATTTACTGTTTCAAGAGGGGCATCGAGAAATCTTTGCGAAGGTCTTTCTATCCTGGAATAGTCCAATACGAATACACTTTAAATCTTATATCGAGATTCAAACTTAAATTTTGCATGTGTGTAAAGATAATTATAAACAAATTATACCTCTGACTATTGAAGAAGAAGAACATTTGAAGGGTAATAGTGAAATATGTAGATGTGTATGTTTCAGTTCTCTTCATGTTTACCAAGATTATAGTCAGTGATGTTTGGGCGTACTAGTGTAGTCTAAACTAAATGTGCAATTAGTTGCATCTTAAGGTGTCTCCCGCCTGGTTCTGACAAACAGTTTACTTATATGTTACAGTAGGTTAAGGCCAGTTCGGTTAGTTTATCATAAAACGTTTTTACTATCCTGTAATAAAAAATTATGAACATTGCACACGAAATGTTAAATGTTAGCTCAAATTGTAATTTTTTGCTCTACACAAATTGTAGTATTTTTAAAGCTTGTTTACTTGCAATTAGTTTTAAATAATAAAATATTAACCATGCATGTTGTAAAGCATTCAAATTCATCGTGCTAACGACTTGATACGAATTATACTCGTTCAAAAGTAACGCCGATCGGACACCAGAATTTTTTAAATATTTTTTGTCAAAACCAATAAACCAGTTTTACTATCATGGGCAGAGCAAAAGTGAGGGTTTTGCTGTTGGTCCCAACTCCTGTTTACATAGTTCTTTGGCATTTTTGAGGTTTGGCTGAGTATCTTCTTTCAGTAACTGATCACTTTACCTTCTTCACCTAATCTGCCATGTTTGCAAATCGCTTGATCCCGCCAGCTGAAACCCTAACCTTGTTCGGCAAATGATTGTGAAATTTGAAAACGTTGAAAACAACGAACTATCTCATTCCAAATTCCTACCGTGTGTGTTCCGTACAAGCTAAGTAAAAGGGAAAATTATTCTGTTTAAATTTCTTTCTCAATGACCGCAGCTAGTCAAAAGCAAACTCAGAGCTACGAAACAACCTGAATGAATGTTCTAGCAAGAGAAACAGTGCTAACAACAGGGTCATTGGCCCTTTATGGGCCCTTTGTTTTGCTACAATTTTGTATCATAAGTCTCTTGCGCATGTTCCTGGGACTCATCTACCTTGCTGAATTTGCAACAATAACCGATCTTTCTTCGGAAGGTGCGCAAGTGCAGCCTCAGGTAACCCAGTCTGTCTTTTAGCCTTTCTTTGAACTTTTCATTTCTAAAAGCGTACAGAAGAGGATTAATACAAGAGTTTAAGTTGTAGCAAATAGCTGGCAAATATGAAACCACAGCAAATCTCCATATCTCCCCCGTGCGCGCCGTCCACCTGTATTCCTGGATAGGTGTTAGATACGACAAGAATTCCAATGATGAGCGTTGGTACAAAGAAGAAAACCATATTGGTAACTACCAACGTGGCAATCCTTCTGACGGTCTTAGATTCTCTCTTTATCCCCATATTCTGTTGTGACCTGCGCACTACAATGTAGATGTGTATGTACATACAAATATTCATTATAAATAGCGTCACACCGATGGAACCAATCGATACTATGAATTGCAGTTGTTTGGGGCTTTCACTTGTTACGGTACCAGGAACACAAAAGTAATTGTCAATGCTAAACTCTTCGACCAAAGAATATATCGCTAAGCTGAGAACTAGTATCCAAGTGACTAGTAAACAAGCCACGGCCCATTTCTGTCTCATTCGTATCTGTGGCCTCATAGCAAAGACAATGGCAAGATATCTCTCAGTTGTAAGAATAAATGATATTATTGTTGAACCACATATACCGACAAACCACAGCAGGCCAAGCGGAAGGCAGATACTTCTTAAGTCATCAAGAAATACTTCCAAGGGTACTGCCAGCAGGACTGCTGTAATGAAAACCGAGTGGAGGCAGCTGGAAAGATCGCACAACGCTATGTTGCTTACTAATAACATAGAAACGTTGTTATGTAAGGATTTGGTGGTAAGAATATTGAAGAGTGTAATGAGATTTAGAATAATTCCAATAAAACCAATTGGATATTGAATCACCGATAACACTACTACATTTTTCCTCACGCAAGGATCATCTAAACGTTTTGCTGACAAAGAATTGCGGCATTTCTTAGTGTTATCACATTTCGCGAACACGAATCCATGTCGGGCAAAACCAACTGACTGGTTTGAGAAGGAATATCTGGTACAAACACATCTTACTGGCAGACAATCCGTGCATGTTCCTTGTGCGATGTCCTCTGCTCTAGTGCACCTGGGTTGGGAATCATTTGTATGGAAGACGGCGCCCTTTACCAAAGAACAGCCACTACAATGCTCATTCCATGATGCGCCCGTGATCTCTGTCAGTGTGGTCAGCTGCATCACGTTTGTGCCTGGAATCCATTGACTGATACCGGTGACATCAATCTGCTTTAATGACGTCATGTCGTTGTGAATATGTCCCTGCCACAACGTCAGAGGGTTCAAACTGACGTTTCTATGAAAAGAAGTTGAATCAAGTAAAAGCGAACATAAAGGTTTTGATCTGATTTGAGAGAAATCATTAAGTGGAAGATTTTGAAGAATCAGTGTTGTGAAAGAAAGTCGTGTGTGTTCGGAGAAGAAGGTGGACAAGTATTAGCGTAGGTATATGCGAATCCGTACGTATGTGCTTATTCAGATGTATAACGATGTGCGTGTGATCCTCAATATACAATTGTGTGCATAGGTAAGTGATTAGCCGCATGAATGGGTTTATATAACTTTGTTTCGAGAGGGCCGAGACGTGCAACCTCTCGGATTATCCCAAATATTTTCCTAAGAACAATGAAACTGCTTGTCACTAGCGATTAGCATTCTTCATAAAATCATAAACATATTTATATGTCGACTGGGACTTGTCACAACAATTAGCATACTGGTAAAGACTGGTACATTCCGTTGCAAATGCTTTGAGGCATGACGGCATGTGTTTTTTTCAAAATGCTTAGCTTTGGTTTGGTCTCTATATATAGTATTTCTCTATAATGCAGAAATTGCACCTTTTGCTTATAATTGAATAGGCCTTAGCACTACAGTGGAACCCCGATATAACGAACCCCGATATAACGAAGTCCCCGTTATAACGAAGTAATCTTTTTGGGCCCGGCAAAATTACAGTAATTTGTATGA
>JAOEHT020507082.1:0-16716 GCA_025448195.2 Parazoanthus atlanticus | reverse complement strand
TCAGAAAATATTTGGCTTTAAACATGAACCTGAAATTAGAGAAAATGGCTGCCTGCAAACTGAATCACAACAATTGTTAATGGAAATGTTGCACACTGTCTTGCTGAGATGGCTTGTCATACTTGTATGTTTAATCTGACTGTACCAGCTACCTTGTAAGGTGAGCCATGACTTAGCTAACTCTTTCAACTTTTAGAAATAATTATTTTACTCAGGATTACTTAAAAGGCGCCATATGGCGCCTGTGGGAGGGAAAGGGTTAAGCGCGTTGTCACTTTTTATTTTTAACAAATTAAGAAGTTGAAATTGCTATTTTGCTTCGATAACTGGCAGTTTTTGCCAAATTGCTCAAGAACCGAGTTGATAAAAAGAATTCGCTGGCACGTTTATGTAATTCACACCTTTGGCAGAGATCAGACTTACAGAAGTTGGCCAAAAGGCACTAAATTTACTTTCGAGAAAAGACAAGAAAAGGTTTTTGCAGCGGAATTGTTTGTTTGCTTAGTCGGATAAGTGCTTTCGGACTTGTGCAGGTATTCTTCCAATCAGAGTGCACATGTAGTGTGAGATGGGCCCAAGTTCTTATCATCTGGCTGATGACTGTTTTTAAGAAAGCATTTTGCAGGCCTGCAACTTTACAATGGCTTGTTGTTTAGTTCTATCTCCCGCCAAAACGCGGGAACAATAATTTGTGTTGACCTTTGGCTTTACCGGGCTCCGATATTTCTTTACACGCGCTCTGATATTTTCAAAATGAAACGCTCCAGAAAGGGCCAACATGAAAGAAAAGCGAAATCAAAAGAGAAGGGCCACCGGTAGTAATATCAACTCGACTGCGGCGGCTATTGCTTGCTATTGCTGAAAACAGTCAATGACAGACCGTTGCGTCCACCACCAGAATATTGTTAGAAGCCATGAGGCAATGCGGGTGAGTTGAAGTTACAATGAAAAATTTCAATCTCATAAAATTCGTGGAACCTGCACTTCCATTTTCGCTCTCTATACTTGCTTTTACAACTTATGCGGCTCCCTTGATTCATAATTGTTTGTTTGACTGTTCAGTGAACAGACTCGATAATTATATTTCTTTACTGTAAATACTAAATGTCTTCGGTGCATTCCCGTCAAGGCGAGCGAATGCCACAGAGAATCCGGTGGGTCCAGTATTGCAACTGGGCCTATTTAGTTATGGTAAGATCTTTCAATTAATTTGAAATATGAAAATAGATCTGCTTTTTTTGAAAATAATATGTATTTCGAGAGAACAATTCTTATGCCAATAAGAATTCTTCGATCTCTTGTACTGCCGCATTGTCTGCAAACAACCGAATCACCGAGGCCCTCCTATAGATTTTCTGCCGACACAAAGGTCTGTCTTTGTCTTGTTGTCAGTAAGTTTTCCTGTTTTCTTGTTGCTCAATTGGCCGATCTTTTTTTGACTAGCACCGGGAGGAACTATCTCGTGATCCTGGCCAAATCCCGAACTGCGACATTTTTGTTCGCGGAAACACTGATTTGTCTTCTTTTTCCCTTGAAGTACTCCTAACCTCCAAGGACAATTTCTATTCTTCTTATCGGACTAATAGATATTTCTAAGAAACCGCTTGCAACAAAAACTACAATTTAATAGTCAATTTCACTTCTCGCCAAGCTGTTTCCTCAGACTAGCGTGACTGGAGCGATCGATTAGCTATGACGTCATATGATCTTTCATTCTTGTGTCAACGTCGGAAATATACACATTGAAAGCTTTCGGGATCAAGACGTTTAAAAACGTTTTTCGCTGTATCTTGAGAACAAAAAAATATTTTGCATTCAAATTTTCACATTTCGGTAGCTTAAATGCTTGGCAATTTGAAAGGTTACAAAAATTGTTTTGGGATATTTGACTGATAAAAGGTAAGTCTGGTCTGGTCTGTTGTTGATTACTAACTATGACTAAGTTTGCTATATGCATGCAAACTTTCAAGTCAATCGAAAATCAATTAGCTAAATTAAGGAGGGTGCTTGATACAACCCTCTGCTCTCTCCCCGTCGCTAACTTCAAAACTTACCTCCCATGCATCTGAACTCTATCTGGAGATACTTGGACGTTCCAACACACGGATCGCCGAAAACGTGATCGGAAGAAAACAACGCACAACCATTCTTGTTATCACATATGCAACGTGCTGTGGCCAACGAAGAACTGGCACTACAGTTGGTGACGTCATTTAACGTCGGTGGGCAGACAGACGCGCCAGTTAGGCGACCGTAGTTGGCGCTGGCAACTTTGATAATTTGGCCACGTGGACAGTCGAGCCGGCCTTTAGAGTCCTGACAGAAGACGGCCTGCGTAGGCTGATTAGCGCGTTCTTCGACTGCAAAACATTACAAAACGGTGAGCTGTTGACTTTTAGTTGTCTCATTTTTAAAAAAAAATCTTAAAAGAACAAGTAGTGAAATAAGATGCAAGAATCTCCTGATTAATGTAAATCAACAGTGACTGCGAGAATTAACAAGTTGGTAGAGTAGCAGTTTACGGATGACGTTATACTGATAATAAGTACGTTTCCACAACAACGGATGTAATGTGATCATGTTAAAGTCCTTAAGGTAAAACTGCAAAATTACGAAACCAATATCTTTGTGGTCTCGAGGAATAAATACTTTGTGATTTCCTTACCTAACCAAAGAAAAATTTATTGATCTTGTTGAACTTTTTAGGCAGATTTTTCTAGTGCCCAAACCACACCAACAATACAATACAATACACAGATTTTTAGTAGTACCAATAGTTGCAATATTTGAAAAAGTAAAGAAGGAAAATATGTTCAGAATATATGGTACAAGCTAACTGTAGCAGCCAGAGGCTATATATTTACAGAGACAGTTAGCTAATTTATATTTCTTGCAAAAAAAAAACCAATAAAAAATTAAGAAAACACAAGTAAAGAATATAGAAAATGGATATAGGAATGAAATATTTTAAGGTATCTTACATATAAAAATAGGCATAGATATTTGAATGTAAGAGAAAACAAACAACGGCGGCAATTAAATACTACACATCATTTCTAACAGAGGGGAAAGGCAAAAAATAAAAAGAATCAGCAAGTTATTTAAACTCAAAAAATAATTATGTATATGTTTCAAAGAGATGAGAATTCAAAACTTTATGATTGGTTTCCCTCCGTTTTGTTTAAGTTTGTTCCATATCATCCAAGGAATATACCAAGCAAACATTAAGAAGGTTCTCGTTTGTGTATGTAGAAAGCTACGTTTTAGAAATGTTGCTGTTTTGACATATTTTTTGCTATACCCTTTGGAGTTTAATGAAGCAATCAAGCATTATTATTTGAACTTACCGGCCACGGTATCCTTGTGGTCACAAAAACATGAACGAAGAACTCCAAGCAGGATGAACAAGACAACAGCGGTAGACTTCATTTTTCCCCTAACTGAGAGATGTGCAAAAAAACCTCTCGTTACAAGAAACAAGAGAAGCAAAAAAATATCCCTTCATTCAGCTTTTGACTTGGCATATTTGTTTTTCCTCTTTTAACTGGAAAGAAACTGCACTATTTGGTTTCATATTGATCAGTTTCACTTTATAATAACCAAGAAGGAAAAAAATGTACGCCTAGTATCAGAGTAAGCAATTTTCGTTCTGTATATATTATTAGGTTAAAGACCTAGAGAAAGAACATATATTGAAGGAAATACTACTATATATCTCAATACTTAAAAAGAGCAACTTCAGTAGTGATTCTGTTAATCGTGAACGATTCAGTTTACTTAGAAGTATACCGGGGAGTATTCCCTCTATGGGCCATATATATAGAGGAACAAGTTTCCTCATAATCAGCTGAAACACTGTGATCAGTTCTTAACTGAAATGCACAGCGGACCTCTACGCTCAAAAAAGCTACAATCTGTACGAAAGTTAAATTGTTAAAAAGACATAGAAGAACAAGCAAGTAGCATTTATTCATATTTATACTCTATTTCAGTTTTGCTGATACAAGCTAAAAAGATTCAAATGTATAACTACAAAGAGGCACAACGAGGGAGGGGGAAAACAAGGTAAACCCTAACCTAGTTGTCCTCTAGAATAATTTTGACTCATTAATAATCATCATAAAATAACTTCAGCCTTACCTTCAAAATCTCCTGTTGACACCTTATAGTTCCACTGGGAAGATTCTTATGTCCGATGTAACCTAAAATGACTGGCTTTTTTATTTGACTTCTGCTGGTGGTTAGTTGACTGAAAGCATAGTTAATTGAGCCAACTCGGTGTTGACTTTCTACTATATTTTGTTCTCTCTTTCTCTATTGTTCGGTAGCAGCAACCGTGAATAAACACTAAATTTTTAAATTCGTGCAAATGAAGTAACCGATACAAGCATTTTATTCACACGCAAAATGCAAAATATGGTCATAGCTATGCGGCCAACATAAAACAAAACATCTTGTTATAGTTTCCGAATAGTGCACGGGTTTCCTTGATTAATTCCACCAGACGGGCTTTCTATGAAACACCAGATGCTGCTTACCCCAAGTAAAAAAATTCCAGAACATTTTAGGTGAAGCGACGCTCCTCCGCATAGTTCATATGTTCCAAAAGGGGAACAAGAGATCAACATTGGACATTATTCGGTCCGTTTTTGACTAGCATCTTGTTGCTTACTCAAGGCAGCTAATGTTAACTGACACGCTAGACCCGGCTTAAAGCATTTAATAATTATTTTTTCTACAGGGTAAGCAAACTAATATGTTGTTGAGACAAGGAAAAAGAAGCTCAGCGACTATACATCAGACACCTATAACGTGCAATGCGTCACTGGTCGAGATTAAAATACACCCAAGTAAGACAATTTTAGAAAACTTTAGATAAAATGACCCACCTGTGAGCACACTTCTCATGATCCAAAAAAGGGACAAAAGATGAATATTGGATATTGTTTACCCATGGTATTGCTGACTGTTTTCTGTTCATGATACGTATGTTGTATGTAAATATTTCAACCTTGCCTTTTCTTTAAAGCGTTTCGATGATTTCTGTTACCGTCTTCTATTTTCAGTAGATCGTTCAGTGCAACACCACCAAAGATATAAACTACACCAAAAAACGCTAACATGTCACAGAAAAGGAATCGTATGTCCGATTTAACCTACGTGAACTCTACCTCTTTTCTTTGATTATTGCTAGTGGTCAGTCCAGTGGTCAAACCAAGAATACATTCGTTTCATTGATTCCTGTTACCGTATTCTTTTTCTTTTAGAGGAGTTCTTTTTGCAAGATAGAGCATATTTCAAGCGTTTAAGCGCCAGCCACAAACGTAGAATGGCGCCTTCACGAGCATGCGCGCAGTTTGTTCCGCCCAACTGAGCGAGAGTAATCGTTCGTTAAAGTTAAACATAGTTGATCAGAGTGTATTTTTGGTTTGTTTAAACTTTCTTTTCTTTTATAATAGATATTTAAGTGGTTTAGCCATTTTTCTTTGGTTTCAAAACTGGATATGAACTCCAGGAACTGAAGGAACATCTGCAATAATTGCGACTATTCGGAATTCTGCACGCTCTCAGCCTGTGTATACTAAATAGAGGTGAAAATAATTGTAGTGTTATAGTTTTTTAGAAAAGATATTATCTTTAAACTGTATCTATGGGGTAAATAATGTAAACACACAAGACTCTTGCAAATCGCAGAGTGCCTGTACCTTGATGTACACTACAGTGGGCTAGAAAGTATACTGTCGCTGCATTACCAAGTTCATAAAGACAAAGTTGTACTTCACTGCTTCTAAGTCCCGTTCGTTCGTCTGTCACATACAGGCAAAGCAATTGGAGACAAAGAATCTCAACATGAGACAAGAGCGGATGGCGATTTGACAAGCTCTGCAGTAAGAGTCATTGACGTGCCCCGTAAACTCATGAAACAATTTTTTCCAGGAGGTAAAAATAACGAGGACGACAGTAAACAGCAAACAATTAGGCTTTACGTTAGTATACTTTATAAATCCCCATAATATGCTATATAAGAATGAGTTGGCTCATAGATGCCTTTGAATTTAGCATCAGTGGTTGACAGCGGTGACGAGAAAAGCCAAAAGGAGATCACCATTATTTTGTGTCCCTGCTTCAACGAGATTGCACATGTCTCCACCGGGGCAGATCCCCGATTGAGAAATTAGTAGCGAGTTGAAACGGTCGAGGGTTTGGGCTTGCACAAAGCCGATTTTGTAACGTTTTGGGTCAAAGCAGCCTAAACTTTTTTTTGGTTTAAGGTCGCCACCTCGGACGAAAAGCAGGCAATTTAAAAAAAATATTACAGCAAACTGGAAAAAAATATTCGTTTTGCCTATAGAAAACGAAGTTATTGATAGGATAACGCCAATAATTGTTGTAAATTTAGTTCTATCATTATATTCGTAAATACATGTTCCTACCCTTGTACTTTATTCTCTCCTCTTTTTATCAACAACGCATTCAGTGCAATTTTGTTTCTTGTTAGCGTGATTGTGTAAATTACCAAATTTACAAAGACATCGTACAGACTAGCGTGTGTCAGGGCTTGAAAGCTCGTTTAGGCTTCTCTATAAATTAAGAATGCATCTGTATACGAATATGTTAACACTCTCGCATCATCATCTCAAGTTTTTGAACGTTTTTGCAAATCTAAGACTAACGTTAGTAAATGTACCGATCCCCCAATCAGTTTTCTTACAGACCTCGCGTTGACACCACAATGAAATGATAAATGCATACACGATTCAATGGGAAATATTTAGACCTCTTTAATAGACAACAGTCATCTTATGCGGTGTGAAAAGGCAAAAGAATGATACCAAACAGTGAACAACATATATCTCAGAAGATTTGAGTACTCACGTAGCATATACAGCGTTGACGTAATTGCGTCTCAGGAGCGGTGCAGTGTAGTTTACGGATCGCCGAAACGGATAAATACTATGAATGATCTACGTTTGGAGATAAGAAACATGTTTAGATTTGCCCTTTCTCTGCTCACATAGTGGTTTAGCCATTGCAAAAACATAAAAGCGAGAAACTCGGCTAACAGATAGTTTTGAATTGGTTTATCAAGTCAAAGATCTATTTCAATGCAGCTCCAGATCCACTTTAAATTAACCCTTGTGAGAATACATCTCAAACCAGCCTTTGCCGGAAACATTGACGTGTTTTGGAGAACTGCTTAATCAATTGCCATATTCGTTTCCTACATATGTAACTGAAAGAAACTCTAGCTATCAGTAGAAGAACATCATTTGGTGAAAAGTTTAGCTGCGGATTGTATCAAATTGCAAAGTCGGCACTTTGCAAAACATGTAGGGAACAATGCCAACGTTCATAAATTTCTCCTTCAAGTTTTGGAAAATGAATTCTTTGTATTTGTTAGTTAAAAATATAATCTTACTATCTAATTTGGCAATAACTAGTTCAGAAATCTCTATTTTGCAATACAGTCATGATCAATCTAAACAAAATAGCACATGCTACTCTTAGAGCCCTAATATCATAGACCTCTAGCTGAGAATCCCCTAAAACACCTGTAACATGGGACTCTATAGTCAATGCTACATTGAGTACCGACATCTGGCACGAAGCCAAGATGGCGACCGGTTAGGCTTGACACGAACTTGTAGCACAATCCACTTGACTCAGAATGTTTAATTAGCCATCGATCTTTTAACACTGTGTCAGAAGGCTTCTAATGAAGAACAGAACGGAAAATTTGGAGGAAAACAAGGAACAATTTCATTAGGTAGAAACATGGAACAGTTGAAAGCCCCAGACGCAATCAGTTTCGATTAGAAAAAAACTACCACTGATGTGGAAATGTAGGAAGGAAGAGATAAGTCTGTATTTGGAGTTAGTAATGGCAAAACAGAAAAAAAAATAATGAAGGTAAAGATGTTCAAAGAGTTGATCGCAGCATTCAACCAACATTGTTATCCTAAGAGAAAATGAAACTGTAGAACGGTACAAGTTCTTTACAAGGTCACAGGAGCCAGACGAGTCATTTCAAAACTGTCTGACCGAACTGAAGCTGCTTACAAAGAGAAAACAAGTTACTTAGCGAAAACAGTCAACACCGAGTTTCATAACCAGTTGGCTCTATTAAGTATGCATCCAGTCAATTGACTACCAGCAGATATCAAAGACAAAAGATACAGTTCATTTAGAAATACTTCGAACATAAGATTCCTCCTCTGTGACGTGTTTAGTGTAGTTTGTGTCTTAGTGGTATTGTACTGAACAACCTACTGAAAACAGAAGACAGTAACAGGAATCAACGAAACGATTTAAAGAAAATGTAAGGCTGCAGCATAAATAGACCAGTCAACAATGGGTATACAAAATCCAATATTGATCTTTTGTTCCCCTTTTGGAACATGTGAAGTGTGCTCAGAGGTGGTCCCTCCACCATAAAATGTTCTTAAATTATCCTACCTGGCTTAAGCAACATCTGCTATTTCATAGAACACCAGTCATTCGCTATATAATCTCGACTAAAGACGAATTGCACGCATTTTAGACATCTGACGTACAGCTGAGTTGTCATTTATCCCAGCACCATACTAGTTTGCTTTCGTTCTAGAAGAAATACTTTAAACCGGGTCTTGGGTATCAGGTAACAGTAGCTCTCTCGGGTAAGCCTATAGAGCACCAGTGATAAAAAGGTATATAATATCAAATATTAATATTTTTCTTCTTTTGGAACATGTGAATTGTGCTAGCAGGTGGGTCGCTTCACCTAAAATGTTCTGGAATTGTCTGAATTGGGGTAAGCAGCATCTGATGTTTCTTAGAAAACCCGTCTGGCGGCATTAATCAAAGTTTGTATTTTGCGTGTAAATAAAATGCTTGTATCGGCTACTTCAATCGCACGAATTTCAAAAATTGTGTGTTTGTTCACGGTTGCTGCTTCCGAACAATATAGAAAGAGAGAACAAAATATAGCAGATAGTCAGCACCGATTCTTATGACTAGTTGGCTCAATTAACTATGCATCCGGTCAACTGACCACCAGCCGCAATCAAAGACAAAAGACGCAGTTCATTTATATGACATCGGACATAAGAATCTTCATCTGTGACCTGTTTGGTGTAGTTACCTTTGGTGGTGTTGCGCTGAACACCCTACTGGAACTGAGAAGGTGGTAACAGGGATCTTTGAAGGTTTTGAATAAAAGGTAAGGCTACTTTGTCTTTAAAACATTTTAACGTACAGTTTCTAGCTATTTTAATAGTCCATCTAGGTCCGCTCAACGTTTTTATTTTTGTTCTTAAAAGAACCAGAGTGAATCAATCAAATAACAGGGCCTCATTTTGAGAAACGCTCCCCAAAAATTTCCCAGAAGCGCGTTTCTTCATATACCTTGGCAAATAGCACTGTCTGTTATTTGATCAATCCTTTGAGAACAATTTTTTTCAAAGAAAGCTGCGGAGCTATATTTCGTTATCGGACATTAAAGTAGTTTGAAATGAACGATAAGTTAGTACGGAGCGATTATGTACTTTGGCAAACAGCATGACTAGATCATGTATATGACAAGAACAATTACTTCCTAATTCTTAAAAAAAAAATTGAACACCCAGTTCAGTTGGAAACAAAACTCTGGCAACAAAAGACAAATTTTGAAAACGAAACATTGAAATATGGCCTTCCAAGCATCTTTTAAGACAGCCAACATGTCTATTTTGTTATTTGTTAACTACTGATAAAACGTAAAAGGAATTGACACATATGTAGCTGCGCGAACAAGACTTTATTGACTCGCAAAGATTGAAAAGAAGAAGATCTGAAAGTCGATTTTAAAAGGTTTGATTAAGTAATTTATGCCAGGCTTTCTTTAAAACATCTTACAATTTCAGTTTGAAATCGGTTTTATGTGTGGAATGTGCTAGCATTCACATGAATCGTTGTTTCAGCCCAAATTCTTTTTATGAATTTTTTTTCAAAATTTTCTGTTTGACAACAGAGACGTCAATATTTAGACATGTCCAAAATTCATAGAAATAAATAGAGAGAAAGTAGAATAAGTAAAACAACGTGAGGCCGGCTAAGCTGAATTTGCTTCTATTTTTATCCTCAACATTAGTTGTATGGTAAAATAGTTTTGTAAAACATTTATTAAAAACGTTTAGCGTCAGTGCTGCATGGAGTAAAAGGAAATGGAGGGGGGTGTTGGGATTGGTTACCAATTCAAATACGCTATTAACACTCGAATTGTCAACCCCCTAACTATAGTGTAAATGGACAAGGGGAGTCAACTCGACCCCCTCAAGATATTCAAAACAGATACACATAAAGGCTGTCTACTTGGCAAGCAGGGCAGTATTGGCCTACCTTATTACTTCCATAAACTAATCAATCTTTAAATAACAACTGTTGCTATGGAAACAGCCATTGCACAACATGTCCGCGAACTTGGCTGCGGTCTTAAATTTTTTGGAAATTTCTATTTTGTCTTCAAAATATTACCACAAATTTTCTTTAAATTAATAGAAACATGCATTTACAAGCTCAAATCGGAAATGATTGAAGAATATAATAAAAATTAAAAAGTAAAACATATTTTGTCAATAAATCACATTTTTGGTTCAAACTTGATTTTGCATATTCTATTATGCGCATATTTTAAATGGAAACGTCATCCAAGTAACTTCAGATGATGTATCCTTAATTGGACTAAAGTTACCGCGAGTTTCATTTTAATTGCTTTAGCGCTTCAGATTTTAGGTTGTAAAAACCATTGGGGGGTCAAAATGAACCCCCTTATCTATTGGAGGATCAGGGACAAAGTTTAAGAAGTGCGATTAACATGCCTGAACAACCCCAGGAAGATGATTATTAGCACACCTAGCGTTTACAAATATGAGCATCTACAATAAGGCATTGTCCAAAACTATCTGTACAAAATAACAACTGTCTTGGCTTGAACTCGCTATCTACAGTGTCGCGGCTTTTGAGCAACGATACTGTCGACATCAGAGAAAATTTGGTTAAGTTTCATTTTCACAGCCTTCTCGAAACTGAGATTTTCCACTGGAAACCGGCCCAACCTTATCATAGTACGCTGATGGAGTCAAACGGAAATCTAAAAGAGAAAATCCTTAGTATTAGCACTCGTTGTAATATGTTCTGTCTGAGAGTTGAGTAAGTAGTCGAGAAACTTCCTGCTGCCTTTATTGCTGGTTTTAACAAGAGTTTTTCTTCCTCAGATCTTTAAGTGCAAAATGAAGTTCACAGCTGGTATCTTGTTTGTTTTGCTTGGAATTCTTCGTTCGTGTTTTTGTTTCTTTGGTAAGTTTAATAATAAATGGTCGATCATGAGATCATGAGATCCTACTATCAAAACTCAATGCCTACGGAATGCAGGGAAATGCATATCTTTGGTTTATGTCATATTTGGGTAACTGCACACAAAAATGTTTTGTTAAAGGTTCGCTTTCTAAAAGTTGTCCCATGAAATGTTGAAAATGTGGCGTTCCTCAAGTAACCATTCTTGGCCCACTTTTATTTCTACTAGATATTAATTAATGGTTTGCCAAGTTACCTCTCGAATTCGCAACCTAGAATGTATGCATATGAATTCACCTTACATATGCAGGTAGCGACGTAAACGACATCCACTCCAAATTGAATCAAGATTTGGAAAACATCTTCAAACGGTTAGCTGCAAATAAACTTACCCTGAATATGACTAAAACCGAGTTTATGCTTATTGGATTGAGGAAAAAATTAAAAACCATGGCATTACTATCCTCGTAATTGATGATACACCAATAACTCAAGTTTCGACGACAAAATCTCTTGGTGTAACCATTGATGAAAACCTCACTTTAAGTAGCCTTATAAACAAATTGACGTAAAAATTGCCTGTTCTATTGGAGCAAGAAAAGGGGAGCAACCATTTGTACCATCCACAACTCCACATTACATTTACAAAGCCGTAGTCCGGGGAAATTGTGGCAAAACGTTATCGCGCAAACTACAGAAACTAATTCAGAACCGCGCATCTCGGGTCTTGACTTTTTCAAGTTATGACGTTGATGCTGCCAATTTAACGAAAAGCCTAGGATAGAAAGATATAATACCCAGCGACAGTTTCAAAAAGCTTTGTTGGTCTACAAATCCATCAATGGTCTTACCCCTGAATATTTGAGCTCCAAATTTGTAAATCGCAGTAATACAGTATCCTATTCTCTTTGTGATTCCGCAAATAAACTTGCTTTTCTTTTTCTACATACTAACTACCTTTAAAATAGCTTTAGCTATAGTGGTGCTGTTCTTTGGAACAGTTTACCCCAAAATATTAGGCAAGCGGAATCTCTGAATGAGTTTTGTTGTTTGACATACTTATATTTTTAATTCAGTAATGCACGACATTCATGGAAAACAGGTTTTGTTATCTATTTAGAATTAAATTTTTTTAGCAAATATTGCAATTAGTAGATAGTAATTGATTGATTGATTGACAGAGTACTTATAATCGTTCACCCTTAAACGGCCAGAGAGGGGCGGCGGGGTCAAAATGACCCCACACCCAAGGTTTTTCCGACCTAAAATCTGAAGCTTTGAAACTTGCAGTACGTGTAGCCCAATTATGAACACATCTTTTGACATTAACTGGGTGACGTCATCACTTATATGCTTTCAGGCACTTGTGAATAACCGAAACGGAAGGTTGAGATTATTTTCATTTCGTCTTATTCTTTCTCTCGGTTTCTATAAACCTCTCGCTAGTTCGACCAACCAGTGGAACTGGACCTCTTGACTCCTTGAGCCGCTTGATGGTGGTTCTTGTCTTCTATGCACGCTTCACAATAACCGACTCCTTTGTTGTCGTGCAAGGCTGCAGTGCTGTTTCTCGACGGAACAATGATTACATCCTCTCCAACCATCATATCCTCTTCCGACGCCGTCTTCTTATTCTCTCATACAATTTTCCTGCAGTTTTCAGTTCAGATGTCTTCTATTATTTGTAGATTTGTATCGTAAAGGACTATGGAAATGATTTTACATTAAAATAAATTAAAATAATTTATGCATTAGCTTCGGCGCATGGTAGATACGCTGTGTGAATCGAAGTTGCTCCATCGTTGTACACGTACGGCAACTCGTGCCGTATTTATTACTTCTGCCGCACTTAAAATTCAGTGATGAAAGATGAATGTTGATAAGAGACCCCACCAAATTTAAAAAGAGGCTATAACGCGAACAAGGTAACCAATTTCCATCGGCATAATGCTTCTCAATTATAATTTCTCTTGTTCCAAGCAATGAGATGTTCACCGTTGTGTTATGTTTTGCAGTTACTAACTCAAGCACCATAACCTACTGTGAGCAGTCCAAGGGCCTGCTCCGCTGCCCGGACAGCCAAATCCTCGACATTACCGGCGCCAACTACGGTCGCACAAAGACTGGTGTGTTTGTCTGTCCACACAATGAACTATCGACGAGCGTCACAAACTGCACAGCCGAGTCTTCGTTGGCCATAGTACAAAGCAAATGTCAAAACAAAACAAGTTGCGAGTTCTTTGCTTCCAATTCTGTGTTCGGTAATCCGTGCAATGGAATATACAAGTATCTTGCAGTGGACTACAGATGCATTGGACGTAAGTTTTGAGTTTAACTGAATGCCAATATGAGAACAATTAAATTGAAGGATTGATTGAAAGGGTGTGTAAATTCAATAGAAAGTCTGAGTCTTAGCTGTGAAGTCTCATAAGCTAAGTCATTATCGTACAAGGTGTAATTATACAGTCGCCGAGACTCAGATAACATGAAAATGTTTAAGCAGTGAGGGCGTCAACATCAACGAGAACGGCACAAAATAATAGTATTAATTAGAGAAGACAACAGTAGCAAGAGAGTATAAGCCCGTCACCTTTTCAGTTTTGGAGTTCTGTCGTCAACGTAAACGTCTGAGCAGAAATTGACGCATAATTCTTTCGGATTTTTATTTCTTACCTTCACACACGGTCGCACAAAAACAATAATAAACTGAAAAAGTGAGACTAAAACGACAAAGAGAGACGAGGAGCATGTTTCATTTTCGTCAGTTTTTCTCCTTCACGTTGCCGCTCATTCAACAATCAAGGACGAGTACATATCACGGCTAAAGAAAAAGGCATTAGTCAAGTTGGAAATTTTCGGAAAAGTTTATTATTGGTCGTTTTGACTAAGACCGCCCGATATCATGATATATGTCAAAAGTCAGAACGTCGTTTCTGTCTCCATGCTTTATAGTAAATATAGAAATAGAGCGAAACCTTGTTTGGAATTAAAGATATTTTAAATTGAATGAGCTCATTTCGAGTGAATATTCCAGTTTTTAACGAGCGTGCACTACAAGAACTGCAAGTATATGGACGACTATACTGTCAAAATAGAACATCAAACTAAATAGTTTAAGGCCATTCATCCGAAATAGAAGCAAACATAGATGTTTTTAAAACGTTGTTGATTTGTTGACTGGAATAGGAGAACTATAAAAATGAAATAGAAAAGGGGGTGCCCTTGTTCTTTTAGGAACTACGACTAATCAAATTTACACCTCTTTCATGCAAATTTCACCAGTTTGGAAGAAATTTCTAAATGCAGTACATCTGTGTTTATTTGACCAAAAAAGATATGTAGGAAGATTTTAATGGGAAAGTTTGTACTGAGTGCAAGCAAGGATACTGTAATTATTGGCATGATATGGATACTAATTCCCAAGATATAACTTGTGTGATTGTAGTCTGTTCTTCATTTTTTTATTTCCAAACATAGAAATTCACGACATTTTCAAACATTAGAGTTTTTTTTAATTAAACTCAAATGATAGACAAAAAATAGGGGTTCCCCCTGTTCGTTTGTAAGACATTGTACGAAATGCTGCATAAAACAGGGTTTTTAACTATTTTCCGGAGGGGGACTGGGACGAGTCTTACAAAAGTCCCCCTAAAACACATTAATAAGAAAATTTTCAATTTTTCGGCAGTCACCGATGTAAGCAATCAATATCTAGTAGTAATTTATAACACATCCTAGAAAATTCTGAATATGGTAACATGCGCAGTAGAGCTGAGCACTGCAAAACAGAGGAATGACCTTAAAATCCTTTCTGCAGCCAACTAAAACTTCATATATATAAATGGTATATAAACACCGGTAGGACAAACAAGTGACTCGCAAATAATGTGAAGCAGTTTTCTTACCTATGCGCCAATCAATGCTAACCCGGGGGAGGTGACGCAGATATGGAGCATTTGATCAAACTTCCCTTTCCGAGAATCGGATATTTGACCTAGAAGCTCGTCCCCAAGGTGGGGAGATTTGAATGTACAGAGTACAAGATGAGGGCAAACTTCGAGCAATAACGATCTCTTGATTCATTCATAGACTATTCCATTTTCATTCCTGTAAATTTGGAACTTCTTTTTCAGTATCTTGTTGTGTTTTTAAATCATTTAGTATGTCAGGATCAAAATGCCACCTCTCACTTCAAAGATGATTGCTTATAATGTTGCAACTTTGGAAAGACGCTCTTATTAAAATTGATCTGGATATAAGCATGTTTCGGTCAGTGCGATCATTATCCTGACATGCTAGGATGCGACCAGAGAAAATGTAAAAAAAAATCGAGACGGAACGGGAATTGAACCAACGAGATCCCGATGACTTGCCATGTCATCACGTGTCGTGGGTCCGATTCCCGCTCCGGGCAGTTTTGTTTTTTTCTTTCTCGGTTTTTCTTAGACTTGTCTCTTGTCGCATCCTAGTATGTCAGGGTTAACCTCTCTGATAATTATCATAAATTGGTCTGATTTTTCACTTAAAGGAAATTATTATTTGGATTTTCTGAATGTTAATTTTAACACTTTTTGTGTCACTGTGCTGATTTTCAATGTAAAACAATGTGGGGACAATTAAGAACTAAAATGTATACTTCTCCAAATCGTTTTGTGCCAGGGCCCAATTGAATAAATCAAAGAGTACAAAATCTTTGAGGTTTCGTGTTTTGAGCAACTCGTTTTGAGCAATTCGTGCTTTGATTGAGAAGCTTCTCTTGCTAAATGGATCATGGATTGCTTTCAGCATTTAACATGTTTCAGTATAGTTCAGAGTTTTTGTATAAATTATATTAATCGTATCAGATACTGATTTCCCTTTAAGCTAATGCCGCAGGCCTTCCTTGACTTCCAAAATTCTTTCTGTGCCAAATTTTTGTTTTTCGTACAACTTTCCAACATCAAAGCCATGCATGACACTGGTTTTGGTGTAACTTTAATGTATTCATTACAATAATTTCAGTTCATTATATAAGTAGTGGTATTGTTTAAACGGATTAAAGTTTGCCACATAATATTGAATTGGCACACAATCTACTAATTCGTTTCCATGGCAACAATGGTTAATTAATTAATTAACGTTGCTATAGGAACAGTTGTTTAACTATAATCCGTCATTTTGGCCCCGTTTTGGATTTTTTGAATATTTTTAGTTTTTGTAAGTTTTCAAAATATTTATTGAAATTGTAAGACGCTGAACTAGAAAATAACCAAAAAGAAACTTAACCAAAGTGGCATTAAGAGCAATTTTTCGCGAATTTTTGAAAATCTGAAAGCAAACCTAATTTGCATATATTTTCTGATGCCGTCATCAGTGATGAAGTCATAATTAGTGTTAAAACACTTGCCCATTATCTGGCTACGGTTG
>JAOEHT020506208.1:0-16725 GCA_025448195.2 Parazoanthus atlanticus | reverse complement strand
CGCAGATACCATTCGATGGCAGCTCTGATGGTTAGTGTTGCTTTGTTATAATACCCGCCGTCTTGTTTTCTTCCTGAGACGTAGAATTTACGCAAACATTTGTTCAGTTCTCCCTTCTCCATATCTTCGATATTTGTTGTGAATTCGTTCTGTTGTGAAAATCAGTCTAAAGAAGAATATTGCTAAAAACGTACGGTAAAGTAAACAATCAAATTTTGTTGTTTTATAAAAGTAAACCTGGCCAATTTTAGGAATAAATTACATGCAGTAATTGTATTTAAAAATATTGTTTACTTCTGAAAACTTTCATTCCGAATTTCGTAGCTTTCTTTGTTTTGTTACGAATTGCATCATCTCTCTCTATATATACATATAAAACGTGAAAAATAATTTCATCTGAACATATACAATGCGTTGTAGAATCACAGAGCTCAAACTACAAGCATATACTAAGACAATGCCTTATGTCAAATTTTCTATAATTGTGACTTGATTAGTTCTATATTATTTTGCACTTTTATTTCCTCTAGCAGTAAGACTTTGTTTTTGTTAAACACCTTAATTACTACATCAACTACATTTATGGGATGGAGCAAGTGTCCGAAAAAAAGATGTGCCCGTATTTTAGAACTGTCCGTTCCGAGAGAAGCAACCCGTAGTCATGAAAGCACGTGCAAGTGATGGACGGGATAAACATTTATAAAGAAATGGAAAGAACTAGGAAAAATACAAGAAAGGAAAAAGATAAATGAGGATTAGAAAGAGGGTTATTGTTATATTGTTATAATTATAAGGATTCAAGGCTGACAGACATGCACTACACGTACGTACCGCGTATAGAATGATGGTTCCAACCACAACTGTTGAAAGCATCTGAGTAGAGAACTTAAATTCTGAAAAGTAACAGTGGTTTTAAAATTTTACCCTTCAAATAAATAAAACTAAAATCAGAAGCTATTGTGTCTTTTAAGCAGGGAAGGTCTTACCTGGCTTTGGCTTGTATATTAAATCCCGGAAGCGAACATACCATGGTTTCTGCAACTCGGCAGACCTGCGAAACGCATGCAGATAACCCACTTAGAATCAATGACGTCACTAGTTCTTCAAACCTTGTATAATAACCATGGCTCGACCAAACTCACCCTTGCATTTCCCGAATCGTCGTGTGAAAAAGAAATACTCGATTACATACAGCAATATATCATTCTTATCAAAACCGAACACACCTTGCCGTGAGGAAATGAAACAGCGTTCTCACGTGATGAAAGTTTGCCACGGTAGCCAAACACAGCTTTGCTAAAGTTGTCTGTCAAAGAAACACATACAGTGTATAGCACTTTTAGTACACACGTCATTTATAAGAATACAATGACTGACAAGCACGTTGGATCATGCATCTGCCTCGTGGTCAATTGAATATGTTCTAACTGTAACTTAAATGTTAGGAGTACACTGCAGTCGGACTTCTACAACGCATTAAGCACTTAATTCCTCAGTACACGAGAGATTCTTGTCAATTCCTTAATCCTTCCAGTGCTCGATTATGCTGACATTGTATGGGGAGACAGAAACAACACGTCGCTAATGAACAGTCTCAAAGTACTGCATAACAAAGCAGGCAAATTTGTTCTGAACTGGCCAAACAGAGCATCAGGCTGTCTGTTAACGTTCGACGAAAGTTCCATAGATGTTGTTTTGTGTTTCGTACTATTTCTCAAAAAGAAATCAATCTATTCAATTCCCTAACACACGTGCACACGAATGACACAACTACAATACCAGAGGTCGACTGAAGTTTAGACTCCCAGCTTGTAAGACCAATAGGACATTTTCATGATGGCGTCATTAACTGCAACTACCAGAATGCTTTGCTCACTTTCTTTTGTAAGATAATTAGTACCAATTGTTCTACTATTCTCATGAGGGAATAAAAATTTGAACATCCTGGTAGTTGTAGTAAATTGACGCCATCATGCAAACGTACTATTGTAGAGTTTTAATATTTAATAGTTTTAATATTCTAATTGTAAAGCGCTTTTTGTCATTGTTTTGTAAAGAGCGTTATATAAGTTTTAACTATTATTGTTATTGTTGTTGTTATTATTATTATAATTCTTATTTTAGTCCACTGGTTATTTATTTGAAATATGACGTAAATAAACGAGTATAACTGGAAATTTCTTCACTGATTACGATGGGTCTTAAATCCTCGGGGAGGGGACACTTTATACAGCCGAAACATTTTTGTTAGTGAAAAGGTTGGACTGCGAGCAGTCCCTTCCTTGTCCAAACTTTCGAAAAAGAAGGAATTTCCTTGTGGGTGAGCGAACGCTAACCAAGAGTAATGTGGGTTCTCAGAAACGAAAAGGAATATTTTTTCTCACCCCTCGCGGCTCGCTTCACTATAACCGACGTGCTTCTACCTAGCGGTTCGCCGCCGCTTGTGTGAGGTCGCTCGCTAAGAATAAAGGACAAAATCAGGCTGTTCACAATCTATAGGCTGACCAAGAGAACATTTGAGGCTGCAATATCATCCAGCAAACTATGTTATTTGTCATACAAGATTAAGTTACGAATTGGCTAAAAATTGTTTGACCCGTATTTCTCCCTTTGGAACCCTGTCGTACATAGGGCAACGACCACACAAATTTATGTCTGTTTACATCGGCCCTGTTAAAATAGCCAGAAAATATTGAAATTGCGACAGTTCCGATAAAAATTACAATATATACTATTTTAAAATGTAGTGATAAACTAGTAAACAGGTGGTATGTTTTAGGTCAACAAGATAGTTTTGTAGTCTACAGTAGATAAGAATATTTTTTGTTCTGAACGCCCCCTACAGAAAGCAACTTAAAATTATTTTAAAAAATGAGTTTTATTAACTGTATTCCAGTTGACTTTCATCCGTGCCATCCTACTCAGTTTACCCCGAGCCGCTTGTTCTGTTTTGTCTTGTAGGATGTTTTTATCTGAATATAAGTTTTCTTCGTCGACATTGCTACAGAATATCATTTTGACACCGACTAAGAAAGCGTTTGAGTTATGTCTAACTTTCCAAATAACCGTTTCTGCACAATATCAATCCAGGCATTGTTGGTATAACATTCTTGCTAGCTACAACATCTTGTAGAAGGTATTCGATTTTGTATAACACCACACTGTTCATCTTTCAGCGCCTCATCCATAATATTTCCCATACGAATGACGAGGCCAGTTACGCCTTTATTGTACGTCTCTCACAACCAAACACAGCTGCTCAGCATTAAAAGTCATGGCTTTATACGAATTGCACATGAAGGTAAGCTAGGATTACGGTAGCCTTCTAGTATCGGACACTGCGGGGGGACTTTGGGCTTGTCAGTTTTGGTGGCAACTGTTCGATTTATTATAACACAAAGTAGGGTTGAGTAGCAGGCGGCTTTCTCAAATGTTTGTACTTTTCGGATTATTTTAAAATGAACAAACAAGATTGACCAGCTGACTAGACATAGTACAGCTACATGCAAAGAAGCTTGCGGAGTGACACTGACACATACATATTGAGAGACAGATTTGCAGATGGATAATGACATTAGACGACTGACTCAAACTCGGACAGATTGCAGACACACTCTCGGACATACGACAAGACACAGGAGGCTAGCAGACAGATTGACACACACAGATAAAAAAGCAGACCGTTTGGGAGACATATATGAGCACACAAACCGTAGAAATCAAAACGCATAGGTAATGACTAGCACAAACAGCAAAGACGAACACGTGGACAAATAAATATATAAATAAATAACAGGATAAATAAAAGAATGAATGAATGAATAAATAAATAATAAGTAAATGAAGTAGAAAGATTGGTTTCAATTGTAGTGATATGTAACGTGCAGTGATTCTGTCTTGTGTTTGCAGAGTCCCTCAAGCATCATCACCCAGCACGCCAAGGAACTCTGCCAGTCACTTTTTGGGTTGCTTTAGTCTTTCTGATCGTGGGCTTTCATCTCTATTTGGCCAAACTGATTTACACTGAATGTTTCAAGGAAAACACGCGATCTAAAGTCTACTTAAGTTGACCTCGTTCATTCTTCAGCTTGTGACTTCCATGCAGGGTCGCTTTAGTTTTTATACGTATAAGTAAGCTTTTGTTTTTTCTTGGTTAAACTGATATATACGAAATTCCGTTTCAAGGAAAAGCCGCAGAAAAGTATCTTGAATTGAACCACTTCTTTATTGCAAGGACAATCGTCGGATTTTCCAAGAGCTCTTTACTGCTATGTGAAGCTTAAAGTCTTTACTACTGCTAGCGAAGCAGAAACGGGAGGCGTGAATACAGTGCAGAAGTCTCGCTTGGATGTTTTCCGTCAGTATTTCGGTGGGCCTGGGAATGAACACTGTGGTTGGCTCTGCTTCTACATGAGTTCATAAGCGAATGGAAGCTCGAGGAAGGCAGTACTTAACATTCCATCTCAGCTCCCGTCCTGCTTCTATTTGCGCTTGCGCCTCCGTTTCTGAGTAAAGAGCTTACGCATGCAACCGGGCCGAGAACGTGAACGAGAACGGCAGAAGACTATTAGCTTTATTACAGTGTAAATAAACTGCACGTAAACATGCACCAAGCTGACCCCCTAGCCTCTGTTGAGTGCAAAAACACAACGTAAACGTCAATACAGTGCCCCGTTATTATAGTTCAACTTCACAACTAGGTCTGCTTCATACAAGAAAGCAATAAAACATATATATTATATGAAACGAGAAAGTATCGATTTTTTAAAAGCTTAAAAGCATCTGTTGTCGAAGTCGTTGCCGTCCTCAATCCTAACAAGCTTAAGCTTCCGTCAGGGCTCCATTTCCATCGCTATCTTTAAGAAGCTGGTACGGCTACGGCTCAGACAACGTCTACTGAAAACCAACTTTCTGTTTTTCTCTTTTCTTTCGTTTACCATCCATTCATTTTTATTGTTTTCTGTACGAAGGTGCACGAATCAAGCGAACTGCAGACCTAGTTGTAAAATCGAACTAACAGCGGGACAATTGGTATAGCGACGTTCACGTTCTCTAGAAAATCCATATCAGTGTTTTTACTTTGTAATTTTGAACTCGACGGCGGTCAAGTGGTCAGCTTGGTGCACGTGCAGTGCATTGTCTTCTTTAATTAAGCCTTTTGTTCTGCGATTGTGATACTGTTGCTTAAACTCCCTGTTATAGCCACGCTGAACAAAGATGGGAACATTTGTCGCTATGTTGACGCACATGCAGTCATGCTTTTGGAGGTCGGCAAGAAAATTTTAACAATCTTTGAATTTAGCAAACGTGTTATAAACTAAAAAGAAAGAAAAATAAACAAAATATTAGTAGCTAATCCTTTCAAATGAACCAAAAAAAGTGAAGCTATGTAAAAAGTCCTGTATTTCCGTAACAAGATAATCGATTTTATCAATTTCGCAATGTAGACGTGTTAATAAATATAGTTTAAAAAATGACGCTTACAAAGATTTGCTGTTGGTAGCGGTATGTTTGAAAATGCGACCACGAGGCTACAGGTGAATGTCACTCGGTAGTCTCGAATACAGTTGGTACAATATGTTATTATGATTATGGAGACTGAATGTGGATTCACTTGTTTCAAAAGAAATGGATTTTTAAGGTTTGGTTCTCTAAAGTAAAGTTGGACAATAGAATTAATTCAATTTTTTAATTGTACGTTTTTATAGCGGTTTTTCATTAGATAAACTAACAACTATTACACGATATGATATTTATTTAAAGAATTTATATTGTGCACAATAAAGAGTATAATACCTACCATTGTAGTTTGTCTTCTCACTCCAGTTAGTTGTTTCTTGTTCTTATTTAAAAAGTGAGGCAGCAACCGAGAACTCATTTCAGATAAACCATTTTCTACTTCACTTCTCAAACTCATTAACTATTCATAACATTTCCGGCCAAGTGGATGAATCTTGAAACTGTGTCAAACAATCGTTTCAGAGTGTTTAAACCACATTCAAATCCAAGGGATAAATATTTCTTAATCAACACTTTTATTCGAGAAGTTATTTCAAAAATTCGTGCATCGTGTTTGAAGAAGAGTTCCAAATTCCGTGTTTTCGAGGCTCGAAACAATACGAAGCGGCCTCGTGTATCCATGATTCTCGATGTTTGGAACCCCGCACTCGTTTTTGAAATATAACTTAATATCCCTTAGGACTTGCGTGGATCATGAAGCTTTAGTAAAGGCAAAAAAAGTGCGGTACAATACGTTACACTGTGTTTGATAATGCAACATAGTACACTGGCATATTAACACAATAATATACTACATATTTTTTACCCTACCATACCACCCCATTTTGTACCATTCCATGCAATACGATTCTGTACTATAGACCACTCCATATTGATCATACAGTACTGTTCTCAACCATACCATACTATTCTGAACCATACTTCAGACCACTTTCATAATACGCCCCAGTGACCATGAACAAAAACTTTGAGTCGAGGCCAGAAAGGCCGAAATAAAGCAAATGTATGACAACTTGGAACGTGACCCCGACTTGAAGTCGGTTATGAAAGTAATGTATACCATTCTGTACCATACACCAAATTGTGCCATGCTATACCTTTCAGTAACACACTATACCATGAAACCATACCATACAATACTAAAGCACTCTGAACCATACTACTCCACACTACCAATCTGTACCAAATTATCATAAATTTGAAAAGTTGTCCGAGACGAAGTCGAGGGCAAATGAGATGCTTTGAGGACAATTTGGAAGCAGAGAGCCTGTATCACTCGATGCAACAAACCACGAGACGAAGTTGAGGGCAGATGAGATGCTTTGAGGACACTTTAGAACCAGAGAGCCTGTATCGCTCGATGCCGCAACAAACCACGGGAGTAGTTTATTCATATTATTATTCAACAGTAAATTTTGCTGCTTGAAAGCCCCCTGGTAAACACGCATGTGCAAGCTTCAGTTCATTGAGAGCTGTCAACAAAACTTGACGACGAGAGCTGATACAAAATGATGATTTTTATGAAAGAACATCTATGCCGGGTCTGCCAAACAAATGTCAACACTGGCTATTTGGAAATAGCAATTAGTCGTAGCAATATCTTCGGAAACTTTTCCCTGAAAATTCTTCCTGTCAACTGAAAGCGATAATTCAGTTGACTAAGTAGTAATCATAGACAGTAACTAGATTTGTAAAGTTTAACGATTTATTTTAAAATTCCAACTCGCAATTTGAAGATCGCTAAAATGTTTACTCGAAAAATAGCGATTGAGACAAGCCTCGATTTCAGATCATGAAAAAGTACTGCATTGTTGGACTGGTGCATGGTGGAGTTGGAATGGACTACAAAGGGAATGTAGTAATGAACTTTCCAGAATAGAGAATACGTCGCACTATTAGAAATAGAGGAAAATCTAAATCTAAATAATAATCCGCGCTACCTTCCTAATTGGATTAATGCGCAGTTTGGCGGTCATCTAAACCCCAAGCAAAGCTCTCTACCGAAGATATTTGCCCTGTCGTATTAGCTGATACCTGATCAAAGAGTTTCCTAGTGGTTCTGTTGCTGATGGCTTTCCGATTGACAAGATCTGACGAAAGGTATAATCGGGGACACGGCCAGCCATACGTTTATATGCCATAATGGCGCTCCTATATTTTAGCTGTCTAGTAACTGGGAGCCAGTGTATTTGTTTTGCTATGTGCTTGGCGTAGTTGTAGCGTAGTTGCTTTACTAGGTGTTTAGGTGCCAGAGGTACGGCTCGCTGCTTTGGGCTTTGAATCTGCAGTGAATATTTCGATCGGAACAGCGAGTTTACCTCTGGTCTCCAGGGTACGTTGTTGTTTATTTCATGGCAAAATATTCGTGTTAGCCACAGCTTCGGGCTGTTAGCTTGTTTCGTATATTTTTGTACCTCGTGTCGATCTTTGTTCGTTCTCGGCAGAAATTATTCTCAGTTTTTTATCTTCCTTTCGTTTTCTTTCATAGATATTTCATCCGTCTTTTGCCCATTACGGCTTTGTTTGTCTTCTTCTAGTGCCAGCTGCGGGTTTCACATTTCGTTTTGGTTTAGGTCTTTGCTTTTCACACCGGTACCCGTGGGTGTCAAGATATTGTTTAACTACCTCATGAGTTCTGTTCATGTTAAGTTTCCCTCACGATGTCTTCAAAGTATTGTTTTCTCGTGATATGTGTTCTAAACGTTTGCCTCGCCAGATGTGTCCAACTCATGAGATGTGTGCTAAATGTTTTGCCCCACGAGACGTGTTCAAAATATTGTTTCCTCGTGAGATGTGTTCTAAAAGTTTTGTCTCACAAGATTCATGCAAATGTTCAAAATATTGTTTCCTCGTAAAGTGTGCTCTAAAGTTTGCCTAACGAGATGTGTTTAAAACTTTGCGTGTTATAAAAGTTTGCCTCACGTTCAAAATATTGTTTCCTCGTGGGATGTGTTCTAAAAATTTACCTCATAGGCATATGTTTAAAATATTCTTTCCTCGTGAAATGTGTTCTAAAGTTTGCCTCACGAGACGTGTTTCAAATATTGTTTCCTTGTGAGATGTGTTGTAATTCGTAAAGTTTGCCTCCAACCTCACAACATGTTTAACCTCGTGAGATGCGTTCTTTCAAAAACGTTGGCCGAGTTATGTTTGCACACATTATTTCCTCGTCAGATGAGTATACATTCACAATTTTGCCTCACGATATGTGTTTTTAGATATTTGGCATTTTTAAATGTTTTATATTTCACTCTTGTATTATAGTAGTAGTATTATTATCATGCATATTTTGTGTATTGCTCTGATTTGTTTCCCCTTATCCCTCATACCCTACTTTAGTATTACCTTGGCTCAAAACTATCACCCCCTGAGTTACCCATTTTTTCCCGTCTGTTATTATACATCGGAATTGCTTCCTACAGACTCCCACGCGCTTTCTGTATCCCCTTTTGTATTTTATCATCGCTGCTTTTCCGTACGTCAGCTCAGCTCCCAGCTGCAGTTTTACTGTAAGTTGTAGCTCAGGGATTGACTGAACTACCGTTTATTTCATAACTTGTATTTAAGTGTAATCATGTCCCATTCCCGGCTGGCATGTTTTAATGCTGGGTCCCTTGTCGTCATTTTACAGTTTGGACCGCTCTCTTTAGGTTTTGGCACTTCGGTCTCCGGTTGTTCTTTGAGTTTTGGCGGTGTGTTATTTGAGGAGTTTTCGATCAGATCCGCATTACATAGTTACTCATAGCGCTGAGTCTTCCTTCTGGAAGGCTGCCAAACTTCCATACCTCATATGAGAGTGAGGGTAAGACCGGTGGAAATAGGACACATTTTCAAACATTGAACTTGGCAAAAAAATGTTAAACAGAGGATTAATTCCCAGAAAAACCTCTCGACACAGAACTCTGCTCCCTTCATATTAAAACTTAAAGTTCTTGCGTACTAGAACTAAACTGATCTGCTTAGTTCGTCTTGCTACAGTTAAACTAATTGTTGTAGTTTATAACTGGAGTCTAATAATAATAATAATAATAATAATAGTAATAATATAAATAATAATAACAATAGAATTTGTACAGCGCTTTTTTACACTAATTATTCACAGCGTTTTACAATACTACAGAGTATTTTACAATTATAGAATATACAATTTTAGTCTCTTGCTAATTCAGTCGGACTAAACAGTTGTTCTTTTGATTATCAGTTTTCCAACACACAACTGAGTCACAAAAAGCATACATTCCTAGTTGCTCTACAACCTAAACCCTACACTTATGAATCTTCTTTGAAATCTTTGATAATCTTCCTGACAAAAGAAAGCAGTGCGCATTGTAATTTTTCCAAATGCGATGATCAGTCGAATCCTTTCTTTGAACTTAAATTTAAGGATCTTATCTTTCTTCATTCTTCCTTATTTCTGTACATATGTCAGTTTCATAACAAAGTTTTATCAGATATGATTTCTAATTTCTTCAGTTATGTGTCTAGTAAACAGTTTTACACTTACACTAGATTAGCCCCTTAGTCAGCTCTATCCCTACCAAGAGTAAGAACAAATTGTGGAAAATTTAACATTATATATCAAGGTTCCAAAATATGGAATTCAATACCTAGACAATTTGACGTATCATTTAAAATCATCTTTTAAGAGATTCCTGACATCTCAGTTCCTCCAAACTTGCTATAGTTAAATGTACATTGTCCAGCTTTGGTATCTTTTTTCTTTTCTTCCTCGTTTTTCGCGTGTATGAGTGGGCGTATTCTGATATATTGGCTGTATCAGAGGATACACAAAGGTATTCCTCCTTTTGCCTGCCTATTGTGTGCGTGCGTGTGTATCTAATTAGGATTTTGTTTGTTTGTTTGTTTGTGATATATTTTAATACATGTATATTAAAAGTTCTGTAAATGTGTGAAATCCGATATTGTTGTTGTTGCTTCAAAGGTTGTTTATGGACAGGGACGTTAAGCCGTTGGTCCCCCAGACTGAGGAAGAGCCACTCTGTGGAAATGCAGTCTGGGTAACGCCATTATTATTATTATTATTATTATTATTATTATTTGAAAATATAAAACTGTACGAGTATATTTTATCCGTTTTTTAAATAATATTCAGTTAAACATAAATTTAAAAACAACAGACCGTCTCATGTAATTCCCTCAATATTTTCTGAACCTGGAACTCCGTAACAGTTGGGTAACTGTAGGTCAATGTTTTAAAATTCGCACTTCCGTTAATATTTGTTACTAATTTAGCTAATTGTATTTTTCTCTTCTCCTTGGGAGGGTTTGTTTAGGTCTAATGGCAATCAAAATATGTTACCCGGAGTCGAACGATATTGAAATCACTAACCAAGGATAACTCAAAAAGTAGTCGCGTCAGACACACCGACCTGGGTGTGGTTTATTATATAGTAGGAAAACCATGCAGTTATTGAATTTCTATACTCGTTCTTGTGATATACGTTTATCCTAAACCATAAGACTGAAATAAGTGTAAAGGAGTTCAAATGCGGTTATCACAATAACCTTCATTTAAAATAGTAAATGCATTACATTTTAGAAAGTAAAATCCATTTCTGTGGTTTCTAGTTAGTGTCAGCCGGACAACGTGTCTACTACGGTCAATCTACAATCATTGCAATAATGACCAAAGTTCTCTATTGATTGGCAAACATTTGAGGTCCAAAATCCTTAAGGGGTGTCGTATTTAGTCCCCAGTCATCTGAATAAGTCCGAGATCGGTAAATCACAAATATCAGCAAATGTGAAATCAATGAGCATAAATATCTCCTTAGATCGAAATGATAGCAGTCATTGGACACGAATATATTTCAAGAGGTGTACCTGATGGTGTCAACTGGTAGTAAGATCAGTCATGAAACATGACGTGGTGAGAACAGTGAATGGTGGCACAAGCTAGTCAGACATGATATTACGATAGCTGCTTTTAGAATTGGCATTTTCCCACGTGTTTGGCATAATGTGTATTGTTATATATTGTGCAAATGCCGGACCAGCCATTATCATCGATCTTTTTCCTGTAAATTTCTGTAATTTCCTTTTAAAATTTCTTAATAAAGTTGTCATTATTTTTGCCAGTCATAATTTTTTCAAATATTTTGTATGCTTGTGCATTTAGATATCAGTTCTTCATTTTTGTTCTATAATCTTTCCGTCGACCAGTGACAAGAAAGTATCAGTTTAGATTTTTCGAATATTTAGGGTGTTTTGTTTTTCTTTTTATTTCCTTACTTCTTAAAATTGCACTTTTATCAGCTGTATTTTTCTAGATTTTGAGCAATTTCGTAGTTTGATGTCAGTTCTTCAGTCGAATCGTTAAACATTTAATGGACAAGTGACAGGAGAATGTCACTTTGGATTTTTCGATTATTTCGCAGTTTCTTGTTTTGATGCCTGTTATATCAAACCTATCGTTAATATTTAAACCGACCTGCGACAGGAAATATGATAATGGCAATTTTACCAGTACGGGGACTTGTGGGTTCTTCATATAGCTACTTTTCATTGAACAATTTCAGACCATTAGCATTTTGTGGATGTCCATGTTTTCAGTTGCGCTTAAGTTCCTTCAGTCAGAAGTTCATTCTCAACAGACAATTTTCCCAAGGTAAGAGCGCTTCGTACACGAGTGGTAAGGTACGAGGGATGGGGGCGGGGTACTCTGGTTTGCATTGGCTGTCTTCACCCAGCCCCTGAGTGAGATATCTTGACAAAGTTATTGCAACTGTTCGCCCACAGCGGTTTGAATACAGCACAACAACATGGTCACCGTACACTGCTTAAGATATGTTAATACCACTGAATCTGTTCAGGTCAAACAACAAAGATCGCAAAAGCAGTGTATCTGCCATGCTAAGCAATTCTCTTAATTTGGATCCTTAGAATCTCGAAGACGAATGAATGACTTGTTTTCTACAAGATTAGAGAAGGCCTTCTTGATATTAATATGCCAGGAAGAAATAACCATCATGTATTAGAGATCTATATACCTCTCAACACACTTTGGCAAACATAAATGTATATAAACATTCTTTCTTTATCAGATCAATCCCAGACTGGAACTGACCATTTTTAGTGATTCTACTACATTTTACCGGCAGTTGTTCCTTAACATTTATAGTTAGAATATGATTCAAATCTGAACTGGTATTGGAACGGCGCGGTTTTGTAAACTGCATCGGAACATTTTTGCAATAACAAAGCAATAGACATGTTTGCTCTCATTGTTTAAGTCACTCCGCCCAGCCAAAGCTTACGAGTCCAAGATAATTTGTCAGACTTTACCCAGTACGACTTTTATTTATTGTTAATTCAAGGTGGCATTGTGTGTATGACCTTGGGCCTGACCCATGCTAAGTATTCAGTGGTAGAAAGTGCCAATTATTGTTTCTTTCTTTCTTTCAGTGTCACATGCTTATTCATCTTCAGTGCAAAGGCTTTTCAACTTAATTAATAGTTAAAATGGCGATCCCAACTCGCAAGTCATTCTGGTTGACCTGTGTGTGCGTGGTTATCCGTGTATTTGTTTATCCAATCGTAACTTTCTTTTTTTGGCATCGTTCATTTCTTCAAACTTTGAACAATGAAAAATTAGTAGAAACTGGTCTGGTACTACGTATTTGTTATCGCGGCTTTGCGCATGCTCAAGGTTCTACTGAGTAATTTTCAATCTAGTCAACGAGTCGTATTACTGTGTTGCGAGCTTTTTGAAGCTGACTTAGGCGGTGTTTACATGATGCCGGTGAATCGAGTTTAATTCCGGTACGGACTTCATCTCGGTTCCAAACCGAGTGTCTATATTCATTTACATTTTCTAAACTCTTATTCTGGTACGAGTCATTCCGGAATGAGTTCATCCCGGTAGTCGCACTGGATTGAAATATTCGTTCCGGAACGAAATCTGGCCGCACGTTCCACAAGTATCATGTAAAGGAGGTACGAGCTCATTCTGGTACAGAATTAGGCAAGTGGATTGGTTGGGCTGATCAGCTGACTCATATTTTCGATCGGCCGATGTTTTTACCACACATTCATTCCAGGGTGAGAACTGTAAACGTAGAATGAAATATGTGTGTCCTACCGGAATGAAATTCGCTCCGGTATCATGTAAACACCAATTTATATGCCGTTCTTCTTGTTATTTCGTCACGTCTGCGGATATCTTTTGTTGTTTTAGAATTGATTTATTGCAAATCAAAGCAATTTTTGCCTTTGAGAAAATACTTAGATTGCATCAAACAATTGGATTTCTTAATACTGGATGATACGGTCTCAAACTAAAGAAGGGAACAAATAGTTTGAGAAAGCACAAAGCACTTGTACTATTTATCTATTTATTAACAAACGTTTCTGAGTAGTACAGGAAGTCACTTAGGACAATTCAAGAATGTGAAGAATGTAAAGATCACATGCACTTTAGCGCAATGAAGAATGTGGCGAATGTAAAGATTCAGTGACGGTGATGAGGGAGCAAATAATTTTATGAAAGTAGAAAGCACCTTATTGTTTAGTAACAAACGTTTTACATACATCAGTGTATACTAATATGCTACTTTCACAACCATGCGCAGAACAAGTTTAATCTGGCTGGCCCACACATTTGTAAAAATTTGCAGATTTAAAGAAGATAACAAACAAAAACTCAAAAATGTCACAGACTAATGTAAATAGGGGCTGTAAACCACCGGCAAAACCTTTACTTTTCTCTGTTCACGATTGTGAAAGTGGCTAATTCAATATTGCTAATTTAAAGAGTTTTGTGTTTTGTTCATTGTAAATCTGTGTGGTCCGAGTAAAAATGTCAAATGTCTTCCAACTAAACGACCTCGTTATTTTCATACTAACATGTTTTAGACATTTTTAGTTTGGTAAATTAGGACAAGTCTTCCTTTTCTTGTGAAACACATAATCTACCAAATATTTCAATCCTTAATCGTTTAAGACAAGAGTAAGGGAACTCAATTTTATTTTAAAGAGGGTAAACACAAAATGATACTCAGAAAATAAATAATATGCGGAAATAAACTAAACGATCTGTCGACATGAATTTTAGAATCCGATAGCGCTTTTTCTAAAGTTTGCTATGATGTATTGTAAATCAACTAATTACAGAAATAATCGTGTAAGCAAAAATGATTCCTAAAATTGAGCTATTAACAAAAAATATCTAACGTTAAAGGAAAATCTTGTTTAGAAGGAAGAAGATACAAATCCCAAAACAACCTTCGTATTGAAGTCCCATTTCTATATGTGAGACATTTGGCAATGCTTTCAGGTTGATTATAAATTTCAATGTTCGCCTTATTTTATGCATGTACATGTTTCCATAGAATATTTACAAGATAAATCCGCAGTACTGACCGGAAATGGCAACTACTGTTTCCGTTGGCGTTCTGGAATGGACGTTATTGCTTTTAGCTTGGAGTGCAGGTATACGTTGACTTTATTAACTCCCAGAAATTCCCTTTAACACGACCTCAAAAGAGGCACGTTTACCACACCTGGTTTTATGATCTATTTAAACTGATAACTAGAAAATTTATTACCTTTCAGAGGGAGAATGTAGTGTGAGTTACCTCGTAGGGGACCATGGGTCCTATTGTAAACTCACATGTCCTTTGGGCGAACCTTTAAATAAACAAATAAATAAATAAATAGTGCAGGAAAAAGGGACAGAAATGATATTTCTTCACCAACAAAATCTCGCAGAAACTATATACACAATATAAGGCCACACAGTTATATTTGTTATAATAGTAATAATCCTAATCATAATCATAATCACAATCACAATTTTAACAACAATGATAATCACAATAGTCAATAATAATAATAATAATAATATGAATAATTATTACAATAACGGCAGTAATCAAAATATAAAAACTATATAGCAGCATTATTTCATCTACAATCTATTTACAAATTCCGCTGCATATTTAAAGTTATCCATTGCACTGTCGAGAAAAACGCTTAAACTCTTAGTCACTGGCACTATTTCTCCAAATCTGGGTTTACAATTTTATGATATCTTCGAAAAATGTACTTACAAGTAAATAACGGGATCTTGATTAACTTTGCGACTATATTTCCGTGTCCCTAGATCTGGGAACGTGCAGAGTCCACCGACCGTACAACAGGTCTGCTCTCGCAGAATGTAAGTGCATCCTTGGTAATCCTTTAAATCCATTCTTAGTTGCTCTGTAACTGAAAGCAAATGCAAACATTTAAGTGCTACTTCTCATTTTATTTAGTATGTTTAGGATATACAAAAACTTGCACAAATAGGTTCTTTTGCTCCTATTTGCGTGTCACAGCAACCTCTTTTCCAGGATCTTCCCTGGCTTTTGCAAATCCAAGATGGCGGCGGATTTACTCCAGAAGTCTGATTCGCCGCCACAGCCATGGATTCTTTGGATTTGAAAACCCTAATAGCGAGGTTGGCATGGCAGCAAAGTAACCTGTGTGGTCTTGGTAAACACCGTATGGGGGCTCAAGATGAATTTATTAACACTCACCAGAGTTTTTTGGTGCTTTGACTGACCGATTATAAAATGTACTTGTTATACTTATTATATAATGTGTGTATGTGTGTATGTGTGTATGTGTGTATGTGTGTATGTGTGTATGTGTGTATGTGTGTATGTATGTATGTTGTATGTATGTCTGTCTGTATGTATGTATGTATGTAAGTATGTATGTATGTTGTCTGTCTGTCTGTCTGTCTGTCTGTATGTATGTATGTATGTATGTATGTATGTAGGTATGTAGGTATGTAAGTATGTACGTATGTACGTATGTATGTATGTATATATGTACGTACGTATGCATGTATGTATGTGTGTGTATGTAGGACTGACACTGACGTCTAAGAGTGCTCGATACTTCTGCAGGACGGAATAAAGTCATGCAAAAATAAAATATGATGAAGAGTAAAACTTTAAACTATCGGGCATTAAAAACTTTAAAACTTTAGAAACTTGGCTTGTAACTCGAGTTTCACGCTCATCAGTTCGATGGCGATCATCAGACTGAGGAAAGTTATGGTGGTTTGAATTTAAAATTAGCTGCGTAAAATTTGTTCTCATGTCCGGCGGCATTTCGATAAGAGCTCCGTTCTTTTGTTAAGAAGAGATGCATTGTCTCCGTTTAAAATGGACATCTTCTCTGCTAAGCATAGGTTAC
>JAOEHT020505247.1:0-16732 GCA_025448195.2 Parazoanthus atlanticus | reverse complement strand
CAATAGAAAACATGAATTTACTCAGTCAAATACACAAATATTCAAGAATAAAAGAGTAAAGAAGAACGGGTTTTGTCAAAAAAAACTTCATTTTTTAAAATTTTGAACTTGAACTGCTATGATTAATGCTGCTACGGCTGCGCAGGTACTGTAAGTTTCATTTCAAGGGCTTCGAATCCATGGTTTAGGTCAGAAAAACCAAATTGTGCCCCCCTCCCAACCCTCTCCCGCTTGCCCGTTTGAGGGCCACAGTAGCGCCAGCCATGCGCGCGGGAAATTCAAGGCTCAAAATATGCATTTATTTATTTATTTTTTTATTCATTCATTTATCTATTTATTCATTCATTCATTTATTCAGACATCTATGTTTCAGAATATGTACATCAACAAGAACAGCTTGTCAAAGCTATAGCTAAATTACGAAGATGCAATACACGTTAGTGCATGTGGTGAGATCATTGTAAAGACCTGACTGCAAATACATGTGAATGCACTCATGTATATTGAAATAAGTTGAATTATACACGACTGTGCAAATTATGGCATCATTCCTTGACTAGTGAAATATGTGAGAAACACGTTTGCCTGCATTCGAGCCCTAAGTTATTTTTCTCTTTTGGGATATGAACTTTGGTGTTTTCCTAACAGCTTAATAAACCCGACAATCTTTCAAACCTCATCTCATTTTAGAAAAAACTAACTTCTGGTAAAAGAAAGACAGTGCGTTTTTACAGAGCTTGATAGTGATGGCGTAGAGGTTTGTTTTATATTTTTAATAGTCAATTTGTTAGGATAAAATGATTGGGTGTACGAGAGCCTCCTCTTTTACCTCTCCCATCCTGTCGCATTTTTTATGCGCTTTTTGTTTACGTAAACAAAATGTACACTAATCATGTCTAAGAAAAACTTTTCCTAGCTGGCAAACGATGTATGAAAACTCCCGAAGGCAGGAAATGCCATTCAAAAATAGTTTTTTTTTAAATTTTCCCTTTCGATTTAGAAAATTATACTCGAAAGATTGGCTTTGGAAGTTCCCTCTTCTCAAAAATACTGCAGGGGTCTGCACCTGTTTCGGTTCTCAAATAAAGAACCATATCTGACCATCTCTATTGTCAAAATCCATAACGGTTTTTGATCACTGCAACTGCTACGGAGTTTCGCTGTGAATTCACCGTGCTAAAAGCCGTAGGAGTCAGACAACTGCAGGCTGTTGGGAAAACGATCTGGCTGCGACAAAGGCCCATTCGAGGCGCAGGAACAGGCGGATAAAATCCTTTTAGCTCATAGTCATAATCACTGTAATACGGCCTGAAAATCTGCGGGGGAACTGGTGAGTAGCGGTCGATCTTTACCAAGGCGGGCGGGGAGGGTAGCGTTCCTGGAGATGATTGGACAGTCGGTGGTCCAAATGAGGGCTGGGAACTGAACATGACACCTGAAGGATTGGCCTGGCGGAGTTGTTGGATTCTTTCTCGCTCCCGCATTTTCCTTAGTGGTTTATACTCGTAAGGAAGCTTGTGAAATCTGTAGACAAGTCTCTGGCCGGGTACCTTTGAAAAAAATTACAGGACAATTTTCAGTTTTATGCTTTCATTTCTTGGTTTCCTTTTGGTAAAAGAGCCTGTTGCTTTTATTTAAAGTTCGTTTTAAGTTGTCTGACTCTTTTCGTCTTTACGTAGAAACTAACGCCAATCTCTCTTCCTTTGATTTACGTACTATTTCTGTGACTATGACTTTGACCGTGACTTTTACTGCGTCTGTGACTGTGATTTTGACTGACTGTGACTGACTGTGATTGTGATTGTGACTGTGACTGTGAATGTGACTGTGACTGTGACTGTGACTATGACTATGACTATGACTGTGACTGTGACTGTGACTGCGACTGTGACTGTGACTTTGACTGTGACCGTGACTTTGACCGTGACTGTGACTGTGACTGTGACTGTGACTGTGACTGTGACTGTGACTTTGACTTTGTGACTTTGACTGTGACTGTAACTGTGACTGTGATTGTGACTTGCTGCTATTAAGTCTGATTAGCTGTGAGACTAACTGTAACGTAACAAACAACAATAGTGAACAGTGCCACGACAACAATGATTTTAGTGTAAACTAGCAACACAACATGACATAGATTGTGTTTAGGACTTCTCTGAACAATACTCAACAAATAAATTTGATCGTTCGCAAACAAATTTCACTGCAATGGAGTAAAGCGTTACAAAAATGTAAATAAATACAAATTTTTTTTCACAACACACTTAATAGGGGCGGATCCAGAAATTAGTTCGGAAAGGGGGAGGGGGGCGAACCTGCAATTCTGGAAATGGGGTACCCGAAATAGCATCTTTGCTCCAAAACACGGTATTTCTTCAGTGTTTTTCTTGAAAAATGTTTCCAAAATTGCCGACGAAAGGGGGGGCATGGGCCCTCTCAGCCCCTCCCCTAAATCCGCCCCTACTGAATTGTTCTTCTAGTGTAACTATATCGATTCTTATGCATTTGCTTGTACAAAGGTTCTTAGTTTCCTCCCCTTCAGCCTACCTTCTTGATGATATCCTTTTGATAGTAATATCTCAACGCTCTGCTCAACTTGTCATAATTCATTCCGGCCCTCTGTTTTAAGATCCCCCACCTCCTGGCTACTTCTTCCTGATTGGTCAATTTGAACTCTCCGCACTCCTGTCTCGTCCAAGAGATCATGCTGCCACTTTTATCATCCGCCAGCAACTCCAGGAGGAACTCCCACAGATGAATTGTATTCTTGAATCGTGGAACTTTCTGCTGTTCGGTGTCGCTATCGTGTTCGTTGATACCTGCAAGGTTTTCGTTGCATTCTAATCTTAATTTAGCTTTGAATGAGTTTAATTCAAAACGAACAATTGAAGCTCTTTCGGCCAGTCATTGCTACACTGTGACGTCTAATTGTCGCTGTAGGGTAAATTTTCTTCTTGCCACTGCTATCTCTACTTTGGGAATGTTTGGTAAGCTCACTAAGCTATACACAAAAGCTAATGAGCTATAAAAACATAACGTTGAAATTACATGAACGCCTTGTCCCACGGGGGAAGGGTTGTTACAACCCCCCTTTTGGATTTATCGTCGTGTCAATTTTGCTTTTCGAGAAGATTGTAATTCGCTTAATTTACCTACCCCCTTTCCACCTACCACTGAACGACGTATGTATGTAAACGCCGTGTTACACGAGGCAATTTTCTATGCAACCTGCAACGCGACGCCATTGCAAAGCAAGTTGGAGAAGAAATTGTGCGGGTAACACCCCGTCTCTGCAACTTGCAATGCAACAAAACATTGCGAAGCACGTTGCAGAACCAATTGAACAATCTTCTACTTTTCGCAACGTTGCGAAGCTAGTTGCAGCGTGTAACATGTCCACTGCAACCTACTTTGCAACATACTGTCGCATTTATGGTGCAAGTGGGCGAAAGAGCCACTCAAAAACTAAGTATTAACGTGAGTTCGCAGACAAAGAATCAGTTTTGTTGCGATCGAGTTGCGAAAAGAGTTTCGAACGTCTGACATCTACTAGCAACTTGCAATGTTTCGTGATCGTCAGCATTGCATTGCAGGTTGCAAAGAAAATTGCCTCGTGTGACAGGGCCTTAATAATGTTCAAAACTTGCAGCAACAACCCTCCCCCCCCCCCCCCCCTGTGTCCCCTTCCTGATAGGCAATGGTTATGGTCTTAAAATGTGTAGACTTTTCAGTAAAGACAAAGTTGCCTATGCGATGCTTCCTTTTTAAAACAACAAACTATGGGATATTGTACATTGGATATTACTTGAAATTAAAGTACTATTCAGCTATTTATACAAGGATTTTTTAACTTCACAAACTAATAGTTTTGTTTTTCTTATCAAAACTAATAAAGATTAATAACTTGTTGATTTCGCTATAAAAACGGAACGTACCTGCCATGATAAGAAATTTATTGGTCTTCAAGTGAAGCAGCGCTTGGTTCTACTCGACCTGCAAAATATATCAAAAAATATAATATAGAAATTGTTATAGTGGGATCGTAGACCATCTAAAATAGAAATACTACTCAATAGGCCTTTAAAATTTCTATTAATATTCAAATAGTAAATACATTGTTCTTATTCTATAACAATGAATCGAGTGCCAATTAAATAAATACGAAGGTTACGGTATATCTGAAACTTTGATTGATTTTACTGAATTTATCTTATGTACAACAAGGCCTTTTTATATTCTCTTTAAGTCTTTCTTTATGTGAACAGATAGACCCCCAATAACTCTAATAATGATTCATATATGTTCATTTCTGACATATGATCAGTATTGAGATATACTCCAGAGTTCACTTTTAAACAAGAATGGATCATCCAAAAGAAGACATAACTAAGTTACAAATGCTATCTCGTAGTCTAGTAGAGTCAAGCTTCTTTTACGTTATTATTAATACTGTTACATTACTGGTCAAATACTAGAGTAAGGTTTCTATCACATTAATTTATAATAAATAACTGTAGATCTAACTAAACTACAATTCAGGGATACAGGACAAAATTTCCCTCAAAATTTTCATTTTTACAAATTAAGGAAATACACCAATTTATTATCTTTTAGTTTTCGAGATATAACGCTGAAAGTATTTTAGGCTTTCAACTCGAGGTGTCAGGTCAATGACAGCACCTGTCAAACAGGTGAAGTGATGTGCAGTCGCCTGACTCACGCACGCATGAGCTATTTTGGAGAGCGAGTGTATCAGTGTGATGATTTATCTAAAACAGTTTTTTAACTATTTCCAGTCAATGTAAGATTTTATACTTGTAATCGAGCTATAATTGCGATGCCTTTTCCTTGTCACAAAAGGGACATATCCCTTTCTGCCGCTCAAACAAGCGGGCAAAAAGAAGGTCTTCAACGCCATTCCATGAAGATGCAAAGAAGCAGCTTGCCGACAACGACCGTGGCTTGTATTATAGAAAAGAATATTATTCCTTCAGTGGCCTAAAGAATTTATCAACGAAAAAACAAAAGAAAAGGGAACAGCGCAAGTGCAACAAAGTTGACAAGATCTGCTGGTCCAGATGTAGCTTGTGAGCGCAAATTTGAAAGTTTCATTGTTGGAGAAAAACAAGATGGCGTTGCTGACTTCGGAAAAGCAAGGGAACTGACGGTTATTGACCCTAACTTGTCAGAAAATGGACTTGTCGATGCAACTATCTGTAAGAAGTATGGTTTTGAACTGGAACTACTCGAAAAACCGCCGATATCGTATTGGATTTGGGGTAATGTGGATTCTTCAATTGTTTGGTTCGGTTACTTGCAATTAATCGGACCACAGTCCCTCGGATCTGTTGTTGTTAGACACTGTGCTTACTTTGATTTTTAGGCGATGTACGATATATAAGTGTGTGTGCGTTTTTGCGTGCTTTTTGTGGTGGAATTAAAACTAAGAGATAAATAGAAATCTTTTCCCTGCCGCGAAAGCTATTTGGCGTTGGCATTTGCTATCTATTCTTAAACCTTACCTCGACTCTATTTGCAAGAATTGGTAAATGTTGAAAAGAGACCGGTTTCATATTGCTGATTAATTGTGAAATCTTGACACCTTAAAACAAATACACAGGGGAACACACAAAAAACAAAAGTCGCTTTTTTTGTCGAAAGATTTTCGAGCATTTTTAGCAACTTCAAGAAGTTCATTCTCCCTGGATATTCGATCGAATTCGAAAAAAATTGGACAGCCACTTGATGACCTTCTCAACCGCAAAAACGTGTCTCAGAATTTTATTTATTCTTTTATTCTTTCTGAATTGATTGAGTTTATTTTAAAAGCAGCCATAAATTGAAAGGTGCAACTTCAAAAATTTATAACAACTTAATGGAGGACCTAAAAAGAAATCTGAAACACAATATTTTTGGCCATTCAACATGTGGAGAATCGAATGCAGAACAAATTTAACATGTGTAATTAAAAGCGTGAAAAATAAACTCAAGAGAAAATACACGTCATTTTGGGTAAAGCAAGCTCGCTTCCAAATCCTAACCAAATTTTGTAAAAACAGATAACAGATTCAAAATCTACATTTATTGTTTGATTCATGTGTTTAAGAACCCTAACAGTGTCTGCGGAACGTTTCTCGTTCTATTGCAGTTAACTAGTTCTTGTCCTGTTCACGAAAAGCTAAGCGCCCTGTTGAATTTCAATTTACAAATTATTTCAATTTTAAAATTCTCATCGACTCCACAGTTTTAGGAACACTAGGATATCAACAGTTTGTTCATTTTAAGAATATAACGGTTTTGTTTTTGAGTTTTATCAGTTAGTTCATTATAACTTTATTTGTTGGGGAGAGAAAGTAAACAAAATGACCTTTTCACAGGCAGACTGAAATAAACAGTACTGAACAAGTGCACAAGTGCGGTAACTGAAACATACTTTAAACGTAAATTTAAACACTTAGTACTTTGTTGTTTTGAAATATTATGGTTATCAATGTTTTGGTGAAGTATTATAACCTCCAAGAAAACATAAGTTAAAAGTATCTCCATTCGCAAAATCAATAACAAGCATCAAGTTATGTTGTCGAGTTTGAGCGAATATTTACCGATCATAACAGTCTTCCAAACTCACACCCTATCCATCGCAGTCGTAATGAAAACGTATTGCTTTGAACAAACATATACTTTCAAATGTATTTCCTAACATCTAATGTTAAAAATGAGATGAATCTGGAAGCATTTAATTTCAGACGTCAAAGTTTAGCTGAACTTTTTCCGCTTTTAAATAATTGCTACTTCGTCTTCTTAAATAAATATCATATTGTTACTTTTATTTGGCATAGAACATTAATTTGCATTTTTCTAATTAAGAAAATTTCGTGTCTACCGCATGCGGATATTTCTCAGTTTGGATCAGTAAAATCAAGTACTACCTGGGAGAGAAGAAAGCATTGATTTCCGTTGAGGGAACTAAAGCAGGTAATTTCCCCTTTTGGGATGCTAAATTGAACTGCACCTCTTCTTTAAAAAGAACCCATAAAACCAATGCAAGTAACTGCACCCATAGAAATACACCCTTACCCTCAATTATGATTCCTAACTGTGTTTATATCAGCTCGTTTATCGCTTTGTCCTTTTGGGGTATTAACCCACGTGTTGTGTTTTCCGGGAAACACCTAAACTGCCCCTCCAGCTAGCTGATGGATTGGTATCAACTATCGTCATTGCGGAAAATCCTGAAACAGTCCCAATTGCATCATGGGAACTGCTTTGTTTAATCTCGAAAACATTTTAAAAGCTTTTTAAGGCCAAGGATGCATGAAACATTTATATGTTTGCTCAAGTTATGTTTCCAATATTTTACTGACTTGACTGACTGAAATCGATTGTTTTGTTTACCGGTCTCTAACAAGACTTTGTTAAAGTTAACAAAAGCAAAACTCAGTAGACAGCTGTGGAGATTGCCTGCCGTTTGAAACACGGTTAAACGAAGCTCTACTATGGCTTATGGTTGTCCTTTGATTAAAATATGCTAAAAAAAATCATTTTTGCGGGTGCTTTTCATCTTGCAGTCGGCAAATAAAGTGGGAGTGACAAAGTGTCCCCCAGGCAAGGCGGTAGTTCAATTACGGAAAAATCAAAATCTGGTAGAATCACCGATCAAATTACTTCAATGAGGAAAAAGTTATTTCCAAAGGCAATTTGAAACTTAATTTTTCATTCCACGAGTTAAGTAATGTGGAGAAGACAGAAACTCTCTACAATCCTGTAAAGGAAACCAAATGTGTTGTTGCATTTTAGTTTGCTTCATTTTTAGGCAACACTTGAGATTAAAATCTTCACATTCACTTGCAGTAAGCGACTCTTTTCTTCTGACAACAAAGTTGCTTCTTCGTTCCTAATACAGGAAATCAGATAAAGTAAGTAACTGGTTACTCTTCCCTGTTTTGAAATAGTCTCTCTACAAACACACGAACTCAGTCATGTCTTTCAGGACTATAATCTGTTCATAATGAAAGTTTGGAAAGGGCTCTTCCATGTGTAATTAATGGTATTCAAGATTCACAGCGTGATTGTCCTTTTATCAAATCGCCACCGGCAAGCAACGACGTAAACTAAACTTTGAAAAGCTAGAAATAACATGATAATGTCATTCAAACGCGTATCTGCAACTTCGTCGCTTACAAACTAATTGTATACTTCCACTAAAAGAAGTTTTGAAATTGAAGGTAACCTGGAAATTAGTTAGGAGATATAAGGCATTTAGTCTAACGATTGGTTAGAAGTTCATACATATTACATTAATATTAGGTTGATAAAGTTTCTCACTTGTGACTGACTTTTGTTGTTGGGATAATTCTTATTATTCATATTAGTAGCCGTAGTTGCCTCAAAGTCAAAGCAGCTAGCAAATTACAATAGAAGCAGTTTTCATGTATGAATTGGTAAATAAAGGAGGGTTTAGTTTTGTCTGAGGAACCCAAGCTAGATTTATATAAATTTAATTAAACAAATTGAGGAAAAACGAAAGAACTCGTCCATGCGGAATATCCCTTGTGATATTTTAAGACCGATAAAAACCTAACGTGAAATATAAGACAAAAATTAGGAATATTAGCCCTTTTTATATTGAAGGAACGAATCTTGAAGCTAGAAAACATCACTAAAGTTAAGATTGAGTGGACATATGCCAAATACGTGTACACATGTACACCAATTTGTTACCGAATCAGTTTGTAACAAACGAAACAAGAAAATTAAGATTTGTGGAACCTTTATAAAGTTCAACTATTATGCAATACTTAAAACTGAACCTGAGTTTGCATTCACTGACACTTTAAAGCAAATTGATTTGAGAAGGAATTATAATCTTCTTATCAAAATTCTATTAATAGTTTTAGAGTTTTTAGTTTAGTGTGAGAGCTCAATTGCAATCCAAAACTCTTCAGTGAACCATGAAAGTAGCAGTTAGCTGTGTTTTATCACATTAAACGGCACTGATATGATCAAATATTTCCGCATTTTACTGACCTTTGAACACAAAACAAATCTTACAAAGAGTAACACAAAATCCTTTCAACGAGTAAGTTTGGAAATTTGTGGTTTCCCGTATAGGAATCTTTATCAAATTATATGGTTTGGAGACGGTCATTCAATTCAATTTATGTTTAACTTGCAGCTACAAACTACAAAAACTCAACTTTTTTCAGGTGCTTGTGAGATCTTTATAAAGACTATATATCACAAACTTCAAATAATAAAACCATAACATATACATATATGAAATTACGTTTTAAGTTTGTACCTCAACTCAAATTTAAAAGTTTTATGTCACTATAAAGTACTAAAATTATTGTTTACCTTCTCCAAGTTGTCTCGAGCGCAACTGGTTGATGTTTCACTCTATAAATATATAGAGGGCAGAATTCTTCCTTATTTTTGAATTTGTTTGTAATTTGACGGTTCTGGAAGGAAGAGTATTTGTTAAACTCTTGCTATGGGTTTTCTTGTCTTTCTCTCCTCTCGCATTAATTTTATCTGGCGCTTATAGTCAGCAAAAAGCGAAGATGTTCTTTGGACGAAACTGGTTCTCGGTGCGAGATGTGCTGCTTTTAAAGCCGGGTCGTGAAAACCCAATATTCCGGAATTACCCTTAAACTGCGCCGGACAAAACACGTAGATTCATTACGACAGTAACCTTCCGGAGAAGGTTCGGTTTTGTTGAAAGGAAACTTAGAGATATACAAAACCATGTAAACAGGCTCTGTTGTCTAGTTACGTTTCCTGGGTAAAAAGTTATCAAAACGTAAAATCTAAGGCGAGACAAATCCAAACAAAGACAAACTTCCTCTTTGAAATCACCTGACAAAATATAAGAAGTTAACTCCATTATACTACCTAAGGATATTTATTCATTAACCACCTGTTCATGGTAGAACTGACTTCAAATATATATTTCAAAATAAGGCCAATCATTTCAAAATTGACTTCAAATCTATTGTGTTAAAAATTCTGTCACAAAAGAGTGTTTTGATTTCTTCTCAGAACGATAAATACCTGGTAGTTTTATTCTTATCTTTAGAATTTACATAAAATTTTTCAGACATTCCTGTCACATTCAACCGCCCAAAAAATTAGAAACACCCACTGCGTAATGGCTCCAGACGACTGCAATTAAAGAATTAGCTTAGAAAAAAGCTACAAACAAACAAAGGCATAACCTCGAAGATATCTTAATCCTCGCACACTGGTCTCGTGGATTCGCGTGCAGGTTAAAAGGTGCCACTTCACCACGAAGGAAAAGGTCGACAGTTCATTCCATTTACGATTTTAAAATTCGAAATATGGGAAAAGATCTTTTTTAATCCCCCGTGGTATGTTCTATTACAAACGGAATTTTTAGTAAAACAACCAGATACCAGAAAAGATAGCCGTAGCATTAGCTAGCATCTACATCCCTACACAGTACAGGAAAAGATGTAGTCACTTGTCTAGTCAATGACCGTATAAGTAAGCGGAACACATAGCCATGTTGAGCGGAATACATAGCTAAGGAGTTCAAATTAATAGTCATTCTCCACTATTGTGACCGAATAAAAACGAATTTTAATAATTTGTAAATACAGCACAGCCATCACAATGTTGATTTACATTGTAAATCAACATTGTGATTTACAATGTACAACAATCAACATTGTGATTTACAATGTACGATTTTGTGTATTTTATTAGGTTTTTAATTACGCATGCAATAATAACATCAAGACAAACATTAGGGATATTTTCCATGAATCCTTTGAGCCTCGACTCCAGGGATTCAAATTTTTCATCAATGAATCGAACGGAAACCTGCCTCCATTTGGTACTGGTACAGGACTTAGTCGGATAATCCTGCAGTGGCTATCTTCTCTAACTTTCCTGCTGCATTTTCTATAGTTCCCTTATCGGTAGCCAAATGAATCCGAAAATTTAGTAATAGAATGTCCCGGCTTGTTACTGTAACGTAAGAAGAAACTTCCCAACCCACGCAATTCAAAGGCGAGGCATTTCCTCGCCCAAACACGCGAACATGCAATCAAAATGCCCTTTTCACATCTCAAAGAGTATCAAAGTAAGAGTGACAGCGACATTACGAACAAAACATGAAATTAGACAAAGTGTAAAATCAAAACAAGACAGGGCGAAAACTGGCATATAAAATTGAACAATCTTGATTTCAAAAACTGTGTAAATGAACACATGTCATTTCCACGGGTATACATTCCTACTCCTTTGGTCTCTAGGGTGCAGCAAGAAGCAGTAATAAACAAGATCTTGAATTTATAATTCATTGTCCCCCGAGGAAGATCCAGAGTAGCGGATCAAAAATGTAGGAACATTTTATAAAAAACTTTTACGCTTTTACCAACATTTTACTAGTATAGTTTTTTAGCATAGATCAGTTTTAACACATTTAACATTTTAATCATGACCACTGATCGCCCTGGCAGCAATCTTGATTTCTTTTACCGATGCTCTCCGCAAAAGATTTACAGTATATATCATGCAAAAGCAATTTTTAATTATTCATAAATTTAGCTGGACCTTAACATTTCAACAACATAATGCTTTGACAATTATTGAAGTTATCATCATCAGTTAAAAGAACTTTATTTCTGAAATATAAAACAGCGAACTAGTATCATTTCATTGCTAAACTGATAGCGACTTGCAGTGTTTAAGGATGTCAACTTCAATTCCTTTCCGCAATACAGTTCTTCACTTTCGGACAGTGTCTCGTGCACTTTTCCAGAACTCTAGACAAGTAAAACCTTCAAATTGATAATGCATCTACCACAGTTTTTGAATACTTCACACACTTTTTATAACAATATTTACAAAAACACTCAGTCCGAGGATCAAATTTGCCGACGTTTTAGGAGCAAACTGCGAACAATCTCAACGTCAGTCGGCTACATGTATTTTGCAATTTCTTCGTTCAGTGACATTGCATTTAAAAAAAATTTTAATCTGAATTTATTTAAAAAAATCTAGAGTAATGACTTGCAACCAAAAGTGATGTCCTCTATAATATGTAAGATGACCGCTGTACCCACTACGTTGGTTAGAGAAATCTATTTGGCACTAAATGAATAATGACAATTAATTATTAAAGAGAATCAAACCACGAAATAGCCTTGGTTTCCGCAGTGACATGATTATATCATTTGTAAGGTATAACCGTATATACTATAATTGTAGCATCCAGTCGGATTAAGAATCTGCTAATGCTAAGTTTGTAGTAAAGCCTGTGTAACAATACTAGACGCCAGATTCACTATATGGGATGATTGTACCATCAATTGTACTGGCAGCCAGACTGGGTGGGCCTGTAAAACCCAATCTGACGATTCCAAATAAAGCCGGAGATAAACATAACAACATGAAATGGATTATGGACTGACTTAAACTGTCTTTTAAAATATATGAAACTTTATCCATCAAGACAAGTTCTCTACGTCAAAGTGTTTTTCAATGCATATAAGTATATAGCAGAGTTCCTCTTCTTTAGGAGGGGCAGGCCGAAAACCGAACCCTATTACATTTTCTCATAGTAATGACAAACAAAGTTTTTTTATTCAGTTGCTGTCGTCTTTTTTAACCTGCGTAGCTCAGCGAGTCAGGAAGGGAGAATTCACCGACCCTGTTCTCGCAGTTTCGCTGCCCATTTCTCCTTTTTCTCTGAACTACGCAGGTTATCGTTTTCTAAACCCATTTCTACGTTTATTTGCAGCTAAATTTAATTGGTGTACTAAACTACAGACGCTAATTAACTGCCTAATGAGGTTGATGAGCAGTTTGCGTGTACAGTTCAACGTTTGACCAGACAATAAAGGTGCTAAAAATAACATAATTTACAAAATAGGCTAGGTCTAAGTCAACACTTGAGAACTAATAAATAAATATGATGTGACGTTTGTTTGCTCCAGGCTGAATTATGGAGCAATGGCCTTTCGTCAGAGCAAATATATGGAACGGATGACCTAATGCATATATGTACACGGTGATTAAGTTTGGATCATACGGCAATGTTATAATGCACTCTGGAACCTCCTTTAAAATTATGTTCCGAGCGGAAATGCAAACTTTTGGCTTAAAAATATATGAACCTACAACAGAAGATAATAGTATTCAAAGGGTTTGTTTTGTTTGGGAACCAAATATTTATTGAGCTACGAGGCCAAATATTAAATAAAACGGTTTCTCATTAGCGCTGCCGGATTTACTTTTTTCCTAGTTGTACAATAGTTTACTTTCCTACGATTTTTCGATCAGAGCCAATCAAGTGACTGGTGATCGGATGCTGATTGTCGAGTTGTATATTTTGAATAACAATAGTAGTTTCGAGGCCTGGAAAGGTTAGAACAAGCTAATTCTGAAACAAAAAATGCTATAGCCTATATTTATCTTTCGACACACTCGTCCGAAAAATATGTTTTTTGTTGTTGTTGTTCTAAAACCTGTATGGGTTTATAGAGGCCAGAAACACACTCAAGTGAAGAAAAATATGGGCCCTCCAGGGATCCCCGCGGCTATTCATTTCACCACACTAATTCACTGTGTTGCCAGCATGGTGAGTCCTGGTGGTGTAGTGGATAGCATGCCTGACTAACAAGGAGACGCGGGTTTGAGTCCCGTTCAGGGCATAAAAACATATTTATCGGACGAGTGTCTCGAAGGGTAAATATAGCACTTTGTGTTTCAGAATTCTCATATTCTGAATAAGAATTGGGCAAATGTTCACTTCGCACTTGAGAAGATCAGTTGATTGTCAGCGGTTGCTTATAGTGTCTTAGTTTTAAAAAAACATTAAATTAAAAAAACGCATATCACAATTACTTTTTTTAAAAAATCTGACGAGAAACCGGGGATTCTTTTTTAGTTGGCCCAAACAACAATATCAGGAGAAACATTTCTGAAAAAAGAAGGAGAAAACTAGCGATATCAATTTGAAAATATCAATACAGCCGTAACACAGGCTCTCTAAGCTCCAATCAATCCGAATCAATTCTCACTAAAGGAGTACTAGATCAGAACGGTACCGTTCGGTAGATTTTGATCATCGGATGTGTCTAGAATTATCTTTTCCTTCTTGTTGTTAAACCGGCAGCAGCGGTCAAATACATTTACTACTTTTACGTCAAACTGTAACTCGCTCAAACCCGTCCTTGTGGCTAACCACTAGAATTCCACTTTTCAACGTCTGTATCATTGCACGACCTCGCAGCTTAACTCATGATATTTATAACGCAATAAGTGACGAGACTCGAGTCGAGTGCAAAGAATCGTCGCCATTAACACTGTCTCGCCATGAGTCATGGCCAAAAAATCTTGTTTATGTCGTACGAGTCGGAAGATCATACGTTACAGGAAATTAGGAGTCGTCGTGACTGCAACGGCAGAGTTTACATCTTAATCCGCGATGACCGCCTTGTTACAGCATCAGTCAATAAAGAGTTTCTTTGCGGGCCGACTTTGACGGTCCGGTTATAGTCTTTTCACGCCTCGTTGGCAAAATTAACAAACTACAAGTTAAACTTTATTAAAATAATGTCTATTTATGTTAAATATAAATAATAATATATACTACTAACGACATTTTTACCATTACCTCAACCTAGAATGATCATAAACATATTACGATTTCAAAATGTAAGTACGACTTGTGGTGACGGCTAGTTGGTACGGTAACATAAAATAAAAATACTGTATTGCACGGCGTAGCGAAGCCAATACATGATCACAGGGAAAATAATCTTCATCAACCGACAATGGTTTGTTAATAGTATTGCTAGTTGTAGTTTCAAAACGCTTATGATCCAGCTGCAAAAGTTTGCGTAGACCTTGAAATCCACTCGGTAGCCCATCCAATTATTCTATAACCTATCCAACTATTAAATTTAAACTCATCAGAATCAAAATAACCGCAAAAGAGACACTAAGTCACGTACAAATATCCTGTGGTATACGGATTGCGGTATACAAATAGTGAACAGTATGTATCCTTTTGTCGTTTTTGTGGCTCTTCAAATACTATACGACTCGTAAAAAGAAGAGTATCCAGCCAGCTGTCTACCAAGGTTTCCAGCCCGCTTCATCGGTTCATGTATGTCACAAGCAATTTCGAAGATTTGAAGGTTTAGTAATAATGTTTAAAAGTTTCGCAGCCACATCCCCCTCCTCGCCCCCTCTACTCTCTCTTTCTCTTTCCACAAATAAAAAGTCAATTTTTGAAAATGCGCCATTGCATACCTAGATGAAAGTCACGCACAAACTTGAACAATAGACTATAAAGCTCAAACTTGTTTACATGCTTTTTTCTCCATAAGTACAAACTTTGTAAGAACACTGAGGCTCAGATGCAGATCTGCCCTAACTTTAAGAGCAATGTATAAAATAATATAAAACAACTGACGCGAGCCGCAGCCAAAATTATCTGGTTCTCACAAAAATAACTCATGTAGCTGCAATAGTCTGTAGTTTAATTTAATTTTGCATAAACAGCAAAATCCTTAGTTGTTCAGGTTTGTCTGTTTTGTCTGTTTTGTTGTTGTTGTTGTTGTTGCTGTTGTTGTTGAGGTTGTTGTGCAAGGAATAGGTCTGGAAAAACATTCTTGCATAAGTACAAAGAAAGCTTCATGGAAGATTGAACTAGCACTGTCAGAAGTAAATCGAGTCAACAAGGTTCACGCCCTGGGAGTGGCGAAGAGCAGACAGTACTGCAAACGAAATATTATGTATATTTGCGCTGTTGTTTGAGATGATACTGAATTAAAAGTCCAAGAACCGGACTTCACGCAGCTTTTAATGGCGTCGACGAGGCCCTGTGGCGCCGGATATAATACGTACAGATCGCGTGCATGCGAGCAGAGTCATGCAATGTTATCGAGCATATTGAAATATAATTACCCTCCAAAAATATTTAGTTTGTTTTGAATTTTTATTGACACAGAGAGGTGTATTATCCGGCCAGTCCGACACTGACAATTAGTTTCTACCTAGTGTCAGGATTTGATAATGATCAACAACAATTTTAACAAAACCATTTTGGGGACTTGTGGTTATTTTATTATTTGGGTGTTTAAAACAAATGTGTCATGTGTGTGTTACGAAGTGTTTTAGGGAAATAGGTCCCGACTGTTTCTTAAAGCGGTCAAATGAATCACGGCAGGTCTTGTAGTGGTGTATGGTTTCAGATAAGCTAAAAATACTTTTGAAAGGAATGTATACGTACGTACTGCTATTTAACATTTTCTAGGTTTTATTTACATTTATCTCTTGTGATATCCAGACTAATTCTATTACCAAAAAATATGGCTGTACACTAATATAATTCTTAGCTGTCTCAGTATATTAGATTTAAAGTACTCTCGAGCAGGCGCTAAACATCCTTTATAGAAGGAAGGAAAGTCTCTATTTTAGTCTCACTATTTAAAATGATATATCTTCCATATTGTCGGTTTCCCAAGCGAATGCGCTGTTTTGTTCTTTTCCCTTACCTTGAGTGGTAAATTAAAAGAAATTGTAAAAAAGTCAAAGAGAATTGTTACTCTCGAATAGTTGTTTAATGTGTGATGTTTGTTTCGACGTTTTCCTCGCAATAACTGAAGCAGTAAATCCCTTAAAGTGCAACTAACCCCAAGTTGAAGGTTTTGCTATTTTTAAACTCCTTCATAAACTGAGACGTTTGGCGAAA